>JAOEGS010004524.1:105377-128017 GCA_025447755.1 Corythornis vintsioides | reverse complement strand
TCACTGGGAACAAGTTTTCCCTTGTGTTTCCCCTCAACCTCTTGTGCTCCAACTGACTCCCATTGCCTCTCGTCCTGTCACTGGACAAAGGAATCCAGCAGGGCTGGAGAAGAGGTTCCTCAGGAGGGAAATCTTTAGGGCACAGGCTGTAGGATACCTTGCCTAGACTTGTGTGCACATATAAATACTGACAAGCACCAAGATCACCATGTTTTGTGCCCTCAGGCAGGGTTTGGTTTGAGTCCTGCTTGGCTGGGGGAAGTTTGAGGTGTTGGGTGTGTGCTCAGGAGCTCTGTCATCTGTTACACTTCTTGCATTCATAATCCCACAGAATAAAGTGGAATATATGGGAGAAATAAACAGCTGCCTCTAAATTCCCTTTCTCCCCTGGAAGCAATGCAAGTGGAGGCTCTGCTTGGAGTTGTTTTTGAAAGACCATTAAAACCATCCACTGGATATGATGCTCTGCAAGCTTTCCTCATTCTGAAAAGCTGCCTTAATACAGAAAAAAAATGAGCTTAATATATAAAATGATTAAAAACTCCTGAATTCATAGAATGTTGGAGCATGGCAGAATTCTGCCTGGCGTGACCATTGCATCATACTGCTATAAATTATTCAAGTACCTAGGAAGTTGTTTTCTCCTCAGGGATTTACCACCCTCACTTCATCCTCTCATGTTCTTGCTTCCTTGCCATGGAATAATTCCAGTCAGACACAGGAGGGTCTCTAGAGGTCAGCTCATCCACCCTCTGCCTGGACAAGTTCACCAATCTTCATATATATTCATATATAATAAAAGCATTGTGCCAGTTTAAAATACACAGTTAAATCACTTGTTTTCTGACTTCTGGATTGCCTCAGTTTTCTTTTTCCTAATCTTTTGGAGAACTTCACAGTGAAATATTTTTTTTTAGCAGGTGTCTCTGTATCTCGTGGCTTTATGCTCCAGTTGTAATGTTCCCCCTGTGTTAAAATAGTTTGGAAGGTACTTTTCTGTTCATTTCAGCATATCCTCAAAGTCTGTGCTTTTGCTTTTTAGTATTCTTTTGTGCTGGGAAGCAGGCAACAGTTAGGATTTATTTGTGGGTGGGAGGATCTTAGGAGTTAGCCTGAGGTGGATTTATTTTGCCCGTTTGAATGCAGTGAAAATAATTCACTGAGGGATTGCTGGATGCTCAGGAAAAAAAAAAAAAGAAAAAAAAAGGAAAAAATAAAAATTAAACCCTTTGAATATTTTCTCTTTTTTCACAAGGAGACAAAGATAAAATGACAGGTTTTTAAAGGCATCCTACACAAACATGGCAGCATCTGAGAGGCAGCAGTGGAAATGCATGTGAAGATCTGTATTATTTCTCTTTATAGACATGTATATCCATGTGTGTGTGGAGATTGATAGTTGTAAAATTCACATGTCCACTTGCCCAATCTCCTTTCTTATCCAGTGCCTTACCTGTTATATCCCATCACCAGGATTTAATTGCCAGTGTACACTGTAAATTATATATATGACAAATGAAAATTATATATAGACAAATGTGAATTATGTATATGACAAATGTGAATTATATATAGACAAATGTGAATTATATATATGACAAATGGAAATTATATATATGACAAATGGAAATTTTTATATATACAAATCAGAGTGACCACATTTAACATCTTTTTTTCTTAGATTATGACCCTCTTACAGTGCATTCCAAATCCTCTGAGCAAAGTTGGGGTTCATCCCTAACTCCTGACCAAGTGCTGATGTGTTCCCTGCCTGGCTAAGTTGGGTTTGTACATCCTTTCCAGAACATTTTCCAGTCCTTTTTGAGCAACTGTCTGGATTTCTCTTCTTGCTTGAAATGCAAATGTTAAGATGTATTTGTTGCCAACTGACAGAAAGTAAGAAAAATTATTTTAGGAGAAAGAAATCAAGCAAGCCCAGCCATTCATTATTTAAATGATGATGTTGCATGGCAATTTTGTCTTGAAATAACCTTCTGCTTTTGGAAATTGTGCAGCACTTTTTCAGTAGCCAGAAGTCTTTGTCACACACTCAGAGCCCTTTGTGATCCATGGGTTGCTGGCTCAGCCATGGGAAGGTGGGAGCAGGTAATTGGGAATACTTCCAGTAAAATACTTCCAGCAAAATCTCTGACTTTCAGAGCCACTTCAGATAACAAAATAATTGCCTTAGGACTCCAGTCCTCTTCTCAGATGAACTTCTCTCCTGCTACTTGAGGAAGAAGTTGTATTTTGTTTGTATCTGAGCTAGTTTGGGATCCGAGTGATTTCTCTTGTCTCACAGCAAGTTGTTGTGTGTTAGTGGTGATCTCTCTCCACCAGTAGAACCTGTTGGGATGTGGGTGAGTCCTACAAAAGCTCTCACTAAACCTCTCCTGAGGCAACAGTGAGAGGGCTCCAGGCAAGAGCTTGTTTAGCAGGGCTCTGGTGTTTCTCCTGCACTCACTTCAGGAGTGGGTTACTGGAATTAAGTTTATTTTCTATTGGTTTGGTTTAGGAAGGACCTTTCAGATCATCTAGTCCCAACCCTTCTGCCCTGGGCAGGGACATCTTCAGTGGATCAGGTTGCTCAAAGCCCCATCCAACCTGCCTCACCACCTGCATGGTGAAGAACTTCTGCCTTACATCTCATCTCAATCTACCCCCTTCAGTTTCAAGTCGTGAACCCCTCATCCCATCACTCCCTGCCCTTGTCAAAAGTCCCTTTCCAACCTTCTTGGCTTCACAGCCATTTAGCAGAACTTGCCTGGACTCAGCTGGTGAGGAGCAATTGAAGCTGCTGCTCTCTTGACCCATCCCAGACTCAGGGCACGGGAGCCAACTCTCCTCAGTGTGCAGCAGCAAGGAACATGGTAGTAAGTAGTGTCTGTACTGCACCTTCAGGTCTTGAGCAAAGCAAGGCTTTAAGAAATACTGTTCCAATCCAATTGAGCTACTGAGCTGCTTGTATTCCATGGGAGTGCAGTGCAGCAGGAGAAATAAGAAGTGAGCAGGCTGGAGGGAGGGCAGGAGATTGCCCCCACACTGGCACTGTTTGTAGCCAGCACCTCCAATCCCAGCTGTGCCATTACTGGGACCCATTCAAAAAAACTCAATATCTCTGCCTTATCAAATCAGTGGTTCATAATTCCCCAGTAAAAAACTATTGTCTGCAGACAAGTGAGCTGTGTTAGAGACCTAAAAAGGGAAATGAAATGAATGCCTTAGTGCTGATAGCCAATTTTCTGGTGTCTTTTTTTCACTGGTCCTGATGCTAAGGTTGTGCTGTTAGCATCTCAGCCAGATCCATCAGAAAACACCTGGCACAGCAGCTTAACAAAGTGGCTGCTTCATGTCCCCAACAAAAACCCCCCCAAAATTAGTTCATTATTGGCAAAGATTATACAGACCAAATAAATTTCCTTCATGCAGCGGGAAGGAAAAAAAGCCAGCAAGGATGATGAAGACTTTCTTAATAAGATTTCTGTTTTCAAATATTCCACTTCAGACCTCTTAATAAAATGACTGCATTAGATGCAGAGAGCTGAGCTGGCTGTGCAATGAGATTATACTCTCGTCCATTTAATACTGATGCAGTTCTAGGGTGGTTTTTTTCCCCCCACCTTCTCTTGTAACTTGAAATATTTAGTGCTGAACCAAATTTTGCTTGGATTTGAAAAGCAGGTTTGTTCTGTCTGCTGGTTTGTTTCCTAAGTAAGCTTTAGGGTCATGTATTCTGAATGGTACCTCATCTCACAAAAGGCTAAACAGGATATTTTGCCAGTTATTTAGTGAATTCAGTGTGTCTGTTTACTGCAGCCACCACACATACAGCAGCCTTTTTAGGACAGAATTTGAAAATGGAATTTAGAGGGAGCATTTTAGTTTCATTTGCTGGGTCAATTTGTTTAAATAGGCAATAATCTTATATTTGTCCTGATGAGACCTTGGCCAGAGTACATTTGGGCATCATTTGTGATGCTGTGGAGTATTGCACTTGTGCTAATAACTGCTGGTAAACTGATCCAGTGATGTGTTTTTAGTCAGAGTGACTGATACTTGGCTCGTGTCTTACTTGTGATTGACTGCAGGTTGCCTATTCATTTTCTTTCTGGCTGGCCTATGGGAAGAGGAATGACTTTTGCTTTTTACTTCCTTACTCCCCTCTGTTCCCAGCCACCTCCCCAGGAGATCAGCTCCAATCTCAGCACAGTGTGACAGTTAGCAGTTGTGACAGGCTAGCCTATTTTGGGGAGTCTGTCCCCACTCTTTCCCTGCTGGAAAAGCAAAAAAAAAACCCAAGTTATCTTGAAAAATTAATCCATCTGGAAGAGGAGGAGAAAACTCCACGAGCACTCAGGCTGCAGGTTTGCTAATTGTTTGTTAGCTCGTGGGATGGGATGGGAGAGGTTTGCACTTTGCCTGGCATTGATCACCTGCCCTGGAGCTCTGCAAGAGCCCTGCTGTTCTGGGTGGAGAAAGCAGACTGAAAACTCCAACGTGGAGCAGCATGGATGGTGTCCAGTCATGTCTTCTGTTTCACAAGTTGCTGAGCTGCTTCTGCAACACCAGAAATACTACTGCTTGTCTCCAAGGAACAGCAGTTCAGAATTTGGCAGTCAGGGTGGAAAGATTTTTTTGGTTCTTTATTTGTATTTATTTATATTTAAGCTGTGTGCTTAGTGATTGCAGCTCTTACTTGGAGATGGTGTCCTCATCATCAAACTGCTCCATCTCTCTGCATTGCAAACCCAGCCCAGATCCACTCCTGAAACTTCCTTGGGATTATCAGTTAGGAAAGAGAAATCAAATACTGATCTGTGGTAGGGAAATGACAGCAGCAGAATGGTTGTGAATGGGTAGTTTCTATTGTGGCACAAAAGCAAGAATTTAATGTATCTGCAACTAAGACCATGGTGCTTAAATTCTCCTTTGGTGGTGGTGGTGGTGCCCCTGCAGCTCAGGAGCTTGCTGGACAGCTGATGTTTCCATCTCCTGAAGCACTGCTGGTTTGGTTTCTCATAGGTGGTTATTGTTGGAACATTAAAAATAGACTCTGCTGTCTGTCTCATCTGTTCACTTCAACTTGTTCTAGAGGCTTCACTGCTGTATGATGTGAATACCTCTCTGCCTACACTTGATACACCTGTCAGCACTAGACTATCAGAGCACCTTTCCCTGGAAAGTCAGTGCTGAGTCATCTCCAGAAGGTGCTTGGCCTCCCCAAAGCAGCTTGTTACACAAGAAATTAAGCAGACAGAATGTGAGTACCACAAAAACACTTGGTCATTCAGGGCTGATCCTGGATCTCCAAGGAGGTCTGTGGAATTTCTCTCTCTCTCCACCATAAATGGGTGGAGGAAAACCTCCTCTTTGGGTGTTGCATTCCTTCTGCATGAAGGGAAAATGGTCCCTTAATTCTGCCCCTCAGATTTACAAAAGAGTGAGTGTAATTACACCTGTAAATTGATTATTCTTTCATATCCATCACTGCTAGGGTGCAGCATTTCTAAAGTATTTAAAGTACATGTGAACTAGCAAAGCAATGCTCCTGGACTTTTGTCTTCCCATATGTTAAGTAGAAATAGTTAATCAACATTGGTATGTGGGACAACATCAGATAATCAGACCAAAAACATCCATCTGCTTCTCCTGAAGTGAATCATCATTCCAGCATCCTTGTTTGAACCAACAGTGTTTGCTTCCTGATTCTAAATGAATCTAGAAGAGGAGGGGGGAAGAAGTGAAGTGATACAGGGGTGTGTTTTCATAAGGCTGGCTGATCTGTAACACTTCATGTCATTTAGATCAGTCCACCAGAAATAAATGTGCTTATATATTAAAATCATCTATATAATGACAAATTCCAAGGCAGTCCCTATTGGAACACACAGAGCAAGTCCTAGGAGATAGCTCTGGACTATTTACATGTTGAAACACTTGTCCTGTGCCTGCAAAAATCCTTCTTGCAAGAGTTTTGGGGTTTGGCTTTCACCATTCCACAGCTACTTGGAGAGTAAATGGGGCTTTAATGTGTTTTGGGTTTTTTTTCTGTGTTCACTGTTCCTTTTTATTTGTGATGATTGACATAACCCTGATTCTGGATTGCTAAATGCCCAACTAAACTGCTTCAAGGTTACAACAGTTAATAGTTTATGATGGTCTGATGGATGTAACAACACTATAACCCATTTTTTGGTCTTTTTTGAGGGTGATTGATTCTGTTCTGAGTGAGTCTGTGCTCTGAGGTCATCATTTGCCAGGTTGGACAGGAGTGGTGTGAAAAGGGCACTTTACCCTCCTCTCTGTCAGGTTCAATCCACATGCCCAATTGACAGCCTGGGTGGAGTATCCCAAAGACTCTCCAGGCTTGTTCCTGCTTTGGAAGAGGTCAGATTGAACATCAATACAATTTTGAGTAGTCAGTCCAAACTTTCCTGCAGAAATTTTTATGCAGAACAGTCTTTTGTGTGTTGGTACTGAAGAGATGTTTTCTGTCTAGTCAAGGTATATCAGTAGTGATAAATAATGTTTTTTCTGGGGTGATCACACCCTGGATGAAATAACTTAGCCCCAGTGGTTTGAGGAATCTCACAACTAGATGGAATAACCTCCTAGGGAAAGTTTGGGAACTACTGGAGAAAAAGGAGGCAGATTATTTATGTGAGGATGTGCAAAGTATCTGTGGAAGGATGGCAGTTGGATTGCTGGGTTTGAGATCCATGCAAAGAGATGTGTGATGTGCTCTGCACCCAGCTGAGGATGTGTGACTGGCACTTGGAGGAAGCAGGGAAGTCTACCCAGAGCATCTGGCAGAAGAAGGCTGGTTCCCTCCTCTCCCTCCCACCTCCCATGTCTGCTGCTGGAGTTCCATCACTGTGTCTGGCCATGACTGGTGTCTGTCCTCTCTCATTCCCACTCCTTGGAGTCCAAAGCAGGGAGTTCCCAGTGCATTTGAAAAAAGGAAATCTCACTTTTGCCAGCCTAAGGAGAATTCTCTGGCTAACACTTGCTATTTCTACCCACAGGCACCTTCATCTGGTTTTAGGGTTAACCATTGACCACTTTTTCTTCTCTTTTTGTTCATTGCAGCCCCATTTAGGTTAAGGCAGTGTTATGATTATTTATTTTTTTTCTCCAAATACTATTCTTTCCATGACTTTCCAAGGACTAGTTATGCCTGTAATTGTAATTCTGCAAATCATGTGTGTGACTGAAATTCTAAAGCCTGCAAATGAAAGTGTTTCCATGTGGCCCCCTCAGCTTTAACACTTTGTTCATCAGTAGAGGAAGGGGTCTAGCTGGATTCTTTTTCTTTTTCCATGTGAACATCCATCTGTTGTAGCATTGCTCTCATCTCCATGACTTTGGCATCCTTGTGCTTTGCTCTGGCACTTCTCTGATTGTCAAAAAAAAAAAAAGCTTCTTTCTAGATCTGGTCATTCCACTTGTTTCTCTTTGATTACCAGCTTGCAAGCTGATCAGTGTCAAGAAGCTTCTGTAATATTTATGATAATAGAGAGTAAATCAATATCTGTGTAATGGAAGGAGAATATATGCAGTAGGATTGTGAATTATGGTAATGCATCTGATGGTGTTTGGTGATTCTGGCCTCTCAAAAATGCTGGGATGATGCTGACTGACAAAAACAGAGGAGAAGTACAAGAGCTGGTTCATGTCATTTGTCTTTATCTGGACTCCTAGGTAAAAAGACTTTGCTGCTGGCACTGTTGTGCCTGAGGAAGGTTTCCTACCCTCAGTGGTGGTAGTTGTTCATATTTTGAGTGTCTTTGCAGATCATTTGAAGGCGTTAGGAACTGTGGAGGTGTGTGGTGGAGATGGTGTAGAACTGGGTTAGTGAGAGCTCAGCTGTGGGTGATGCTGTGTGAGAAGATGATGGGACAGGTTGACTTCTAGATCCCTTGAAATCCTCTCTTCATGCATCAGTTCTGCAGGAACTGACACACAAACTATTCTTATGGATTCTCAACATGGAAAGCTTTTTTTTTCCAGCAATATTTTCCAGAACAGAGTCTGTTTCTCCTCTCTGGTGTCCTTCATATCACATCCTTTGATTAGTTGCTGAAATAACAGAGGGAAAAGAGATCCCTGCCCTGTTTCCAGCACCTGGGCTCTGATCTTTCAAAGCTTTCTAACATCCTGATGTTTATTCATTGCAGTTGTTCATTTGCCTGGTCTGGTTGCAGAATAAGAGATGCATAAATAGTGCATTTGGAGTTTATGACACAAAGTTAAGGAAGATAAGGAAAAGTATCTGTAAGTTTTTGCCAGCTCATTTATTTCACAGCACAACACAGCAGCTTGTTCTACAACGAGATTTCACCTTGCACTGCTAGTGCTACAGAAGAGTGAATAAAATACATTTTTTATAATAAATCATATTAATATTGAATACAATAGCATAAGGATCTTGTTATAGATACTCTGGCTGCAATATAACCCGGGGCTATATGTGAATAAGTAACATTTAAGTGCAATTTTTCTGCTACTTTGAGAGTGACGAACATTTGACATGTTCAGCTAATAGATTTAATTAAAATTCAAGATTAATTGTGAAGATGACTAACTCTCCTTCATTACCTTGTAGGAAGAAAAGATACTTACATTTTGAGAAAGAAAAGATGATTAGCCCAGTACCACGTATCAGAAGAATTTCAACTACTCCCTTCCAGGAGCAGAGATCATAAATATGAAATTCTGCCTCCCCCAGCAAAGAGGGAATGAGATTCAAAGCAAATTGGGTTTGCAGAACTGCTGGGTTTCAGAAAAGTGGGTTTAAAATAACTGTAAGTGCACTTGCCAAAGAGGTGAGCTGTTCAGACACAGCAGAGAGGATGGCAGGGGAGAGTGGAGGAGCCCTGCTCTCCATTCCATGTTCCTCAGAGAACTCCAGCACTGCAGTGGGGGTGGTTCCCTGGGTGGGAGTTTTGAATGTTCACCCCATGGTCGTGTGAAAACTTGAAAGGGGATATTAGACAACTCTCCTGATTTCTTCCCCTGCTCCCAAGAAAGTGGCAACACCAGCTGAGGCTTTGGAATAAATTCTATTTATTAGGTCAATTATTCTATTTATAGGTCAATTTAGCAGCTTTTTCTATTGAATCTTGTCAGGCTTTGTGATTTATAGGATCTTTGCTCAGTAATTTGAAATATGAAATGTGTTCACCTCTGAGTTGAGCTAATGATAAAGCTGGGTTAGGCTAAGAAGAGTTGAAAGCAGCCATATGTTTCCCTTCAGCTTCCTAGACTTTCAGTCTTGAGCCTCCCATACCAACACAAAATGTTCTTTCCTTGTAAGTACAGCGTGTTGTTCTGAAGGGTCACCACCAGGTCTCTGACTTACAAGCAGGAGAAAAAGGATTTGGGTTTTAAAATGTGTTCTGAAATTCCAACTTTTGAAGGATGTCTCCTTTTATTTCCTGTGGCAGTTAGCAGAATTTACTTAGCTTTTCCATCAGTTGCCACATCTCACAACTGTTTTGGAATTAGAAGTATAATCAGCTCATCTCCACATCCTTTTCCTTTGAATTAGCTCAGAATGAGCTACAAGCACCACAACTCTCATATTGTTTCATGGTTTAGATGGGGGAAAAAAAAAGGCATTGCTGTACCTGTCATGCTAGTTTTTTTGCTCATAAAAGACAGAATTCCATTTTTAGGAGTGACATTTGTGTCAGTGTCATACCTTGAAGGTCACAGCTTGTCTAATGGTGTCTCATCATGACTATTCCTTTTATCCCAGTTTTCTGCCTTGCATATCCCCCACATTGTAGGGGAAGCCTATGAGAGGGGTCATTTAGACCTTGCTGCATCCATAGACAGTAAAGATTTCTGTCTAGCAATGTGGGATTATTAGTGGAGCTGCTAGCCTGGGAGAAGGCAAGGGGCAGATGTGAAATGGGCTCTGCTGTTCTGCAGCTTGAGAAGTTCTCATGTCTATTAGGAAGTCCCTGCTGCTGACTCCTTGGACTCTGCCAAGCAGCCAGGTGTAGAAGTCAAGCTTTGTGTCACTCCAAATAAACCACAATGACTAGAAATGGCAGAAATCTTACACAATCCCTCCCCTGGGTTGTCTCTCCAGCAATGAATTCCTGTACAAAATCAGCCTTATTTTCATTCTCAATTGAGGTTTCCATCCCCAGTAGCTTTGCAGGCCAATTCTTACATGGCAACCCAGCTGGGGCTGCTGTGTTCAGTGCATTTGCCAACACCCAGGGTCTGAAGCTCGTGGCTGAGAAGAAGCTTTAAGTGCCTGAGGATGCTGCAACAGTTGGTACCTCTTCTAGAAAGGAATTATTTACTATCAGGGTTCAGAGCCCAACTGTTGGGCAGAGCTGCTGTGTGATGCTGAAAGTTCAGTGGGAGAAAAAAGAAAAGGAAAAATACATATATTTTTTAAGAGAAAAATATATGTAAATATATTATATTTTAAAAAACACAATACTTTTTTCACCTGCCTGTGTGTTTAATATAATTTACTGCATTTTGGGGGAAGAAAGAGAAAATGTGCATGTTTTCCAGACAATCCCAGGTTGAAGAGGGGAGATCTCAGGGTCACTGCTTAGACACAAACATTTGTGCAGAGTGCTACAATGATAACTTTGTGCCACTCTTTTCCTGCCTCTGTTTTTTTTGTGTGTTAGGTAACAACCACATTGAAACCCTGAGTGTGTTTGGATCCTTAAAGCTCAGAGCTGGGCTGCATTTCAGGCTTTGCAACACACAGTCCAGAAAGTTGGCTACTCTGACAGATGGTGGTGAGATATTCTTTTAGCTCTAAGGATTTCTTAGAACATAGCACAAAGAACTCTATTTTTTTTTTCAGCAAGGAGCTCATCCCTTCTACATTTGAAAAGTTTGTAGTCTAGCAGCAAATAAAAATAACTGTTGGTCTGTGCATTGCAGTTCCTGCCTCAAAAGGGAGTCTCTAGAGATCTCCATATTTATTTTGCATTGTTTCCTTGCAAGACATGAGAGAAGTTTTTATCCAATTTGAGTTAGTGTCTGGTTTTCTTAGGAAGGTTTCATATACTTCCCCAGGCAGGTTTGGCCCACAAAGGGTCAGATCATCCTTGCCTTCAAACTCTTCCTTAGTGGGGAGATGTGAGAAGATCACAGCTTCTCATATTCAGGCAGGGATGTGAGGACATGTTGAAAAGAAAGTTGGTTTTCATTTACTTTTTGAGTCAGAGGGAGCTGAATTTCTCAGAACTGAGATGCCCTTCTGCCACTTTCATCCTCTGCCTGGTGCTGCCTATAAATAACAAGCCATTTTCTCCATTTTCCTGCTGAACTTCTCAGCAGCATCCCTCTGCTTTCTGAGCAGTGGAATGGCTCATCCAAGAAGTCTCACCCTTACCCTCCTGCATTTCCACCCAGCAGCTCAGAGCCCTTTACAGGAATCAGGAAGAGATGCCCAAAAGGTACATGGAAAAAAAAAGAAATGTTCTTGTAGAGCACCTAAATATTTATCTTCATTTTTTTTGGGGAGGGTCTAGAAAGAGCAACCCCACCAAGTTCTGTTGTGGGGAGGACAGAGGTCCCACCCCACCCCAGTATCCCTGCTCAGACACTGGCCACGAGGCTGTTTTAAGTTAAATATCAGGTTAAAAAGAACTTTTACCTAAATGGATGCCCTTCTCCTTCTGGAAACCCACAGCCCTCAGCACTTCTTGAGCCAGGGGCTGTATCCACAGCTCTGTTCATTGGGTCACACTGGACTTGCTTGGATGGATTGAGCTAATTACTCTTTGAAACCCCTTGTGCTTTCCATTGCCCATATCACAAGAATTTTTTTCAGCATGTTTTACAGCAGCTTCAGGGACCTCCTACAGTTATCTACAGGTTGGTTTGGGTTGTTTTTTTGCAGAATAAATCCTTTTCTACGTGCAGAAATCCCATTAGTACAGCTTTTGTTCTGTCTGTTGGTATTTCAGTAAAATCTCTGTATCACCATTTTTATCAGCAGGTTTATATAACAACCCATTATTCCAGTCTCTAAGTACAGCTGTCCTTTCTTAGTTACAGGAGAAGGAAATGCTTTTGTTTTGGCAAATTTCATAAAAAAAAAATCTACTACTGAAGATTTAAGGCTCTTCTAAAGTGTGTAAAATTCAGATATGCACTCATAGATAATTGGCTTATCCAACCTCATCCTCTCATCTTCTTTTTCTCCCTGAAACTGATGCCAATCCATAGGACAATTGGTTGTCTTTTCTACAGAGGAGCTGTATCTGTTCCACATAATCCTTTCTAAAACATGTCCAAAGAATTTGACTGTTTATTCCAAACCAGTCATCAGATATTTCCTGCTATTCCTAATGAATGGACTGGCCTCATTGTCTCTTTTCTTTGCCTTAATCCTAGCATCCTCCTATTTTCTCTGCATTGTCTTCTCCTGTTAAAGAGATCTGGTTGCTCTCTCACTTCTCTGTTTTGTTTCAAAACTCTTAGATGTGCCTGGGCTTTAATTCCAGGACTAATGAGATTTTTCTGAGTTAGCCTTCAATCCTTGGTGTTTAGGATTGGAAGCTTTCTCAATTAAGGGTGTTTTTCATCACAGCCAAGCTGGCATCTTTATTCTCTTATTTTTTTTTTTTTTCCTCCAGTCCTAATTTTTAAGGGGGACCAAATAAAAATGAGCTGGACCTCTGAGAATAATTCTGGGTTTTATTTCCAGCCTCTTCACCCTAAACTGGTGGGGGTTCTTGTACCTACACTGCTCAGTGTATTTCCTACCAGCCAGAAGGGAATAATGGGCTTGCTTTAATATTTAATAAGATCTCTCCTCTGGAAGCCTGATAACTATATGTTTTTCTTTCATGCTTTTCTTATTCTCCATGTTCTCTGCAGGGGACCTTTTTTGCTTGCTCTTTTTCTTTTTTTTTTTCTTTATTTTACTAGTCTTTCTTAGTTGTAGCTTTTAAAATGTATTTACTTCTAGCTCAGAGACTGTACTTGCAATTCCTGCTGTCTGCAGGCTTCATTTTGGGGGCTGTAATTTCTGATCTGCTCTCACTGGGGTCCTCTCTCCTCACAGGGCTGTTTTATGCCTCTTCTCTTCTGCATGTTCCATTTCCCACTTGAGCAACCATATCTTTGCCAAATTCCATGGGGCATCCAGAGCTGTGATCCTGCCTGGGAATTGGGTTTGAGAACTAGCACTAGTAATTTGCTCTGTTCCACAGAGAATCTGTTTTCTAGCCAGAGGAGAAGAGGCAGGGAGTGGGATTTCTGAGACTGTGACATCTACCCCTTCAATCTCCCTCCTAGTGTCAAAATCATTTCTTCTTTTAGGTTTTTTTGCAAGTTGAGCATGAAGGTGAACTCAAAGATGCTGCAAACAGAGAGTTGTAAAAGAGAAATACCAGAGAGTGTGTCTCTGATGGGTTTTAAACGACCTGAGCTTGCTGTCAAATTAACAAACCATGTTGCCAGTGCTCCTTAATTTCATCATGTGCATCCTTCCAAGCCCCAGAAGTTAGCCAGGTAATCACAGAATGTCAGGGGTTGGAAAGGACCTCAAAAGATCTAGTCCAGCCCCCTGCCAGAGCAGGGTCACCCAGAGCAGCTCACAAATGGTTTCCACAAAGGAGAAAACCAGGAAGAGGTTTTAGAAACTAAACTTTGTTCCTGTTGTAAAGCATGAGAAGTGTTCCCACTTTCTTAGCTATAAAGCAGTTTGTCTGGAAAATCTTGCACTTTCAATGTCATTTCAAGTCTTCTAATGAAAAACTTTGCAGGAGGAGATACTCTGCAGTTCCATCTGAGAGGAGAACAAAACTGAGGAGAAAAGCAAGGCTTTGGTTTGGTGGTTTAAAGAAGGAGCCAAGGGCCACCATGAGGAATGAAACCCAACATGCAAGGCAAGGAGGGCTCCATACAGTGGAAGCTCATGTATCTTGGGAAGAAGGGAAGGATCTTTCCAGACTTACAAGACTGGAGAGATGATTTCAGCAGCTTTGAACAGGCTGCAAAGGAAGGAAGCTTGTGGGAGTTAGAAGGAGATTCAGTAGCTGAGGCAGGAGATGCTGAGGGCAGGGATGGGCTGGAAGGCAGAGAGCTGGATGTGCTGGCAGGGCAAGGCTGCTGGAGCAGCAGGTTGGGAGCTGCCCCAGACAAAACTGCACCATCCCCCCATTTCACAGCAAAGACAAAAAGCTTTTTCATGACATCCAATACTATTTACTCCAGCAGGCTTTGATTTTTTTAACAAAGCAAGTGAATGTTGTGTTTTCAGCTGCAGGGAAGTGACATATGTTTCTGTTTAATAATTGAAATTCTTTTAGAGCATCATGTAGCATAATTGCCCTGGCAGTGCTGTACAAGGCACTTGTTTCTTGCCTGCAACTGCACTGGAGATAGCTGTGAACATCAACAAGTCAACTCAGGGGTAGGAAATGATGGAAGTGCTTCTGGAACCACTTCTGGCTGGGGGGATGAGAGGGTTTTTTCTGTCTTTTCTCACTGCTTTTCTTCTCAGCTGCTTGTGAGCGTTTGCCAGGCACAGTGAGACCAAGGTGAGGCACCTGCTTGGCACTGGCTTGGCACTTTTGCCCTGGTACCCTCCTTTTCAAGGCTGGCAGGTGGGTTCACATCCAAAAGCACTCGTGGGGTGGGTTGGGCAGCATTTATGGTGGTAGAAATGCTCTCCCAGCATGACTCATGCTTCATCTGTCATTAAAAGATCCTGTGCAATGGGGAGAATCTTCCCATTTTTTTCTTGTTCAGGAGTAAAATGTCCTGAGAGCAGTGGGACTCATCCTGCTCTGAGCCCCTACTTAGATTTATTTGGTCCTGGTAAAAGAAACTTGTGCTCTAATTGGATTGTGCTAGTGTGTTGTTTCTGGATATATATGAAAAGATATCTTCTTTCTGTCTCTTCCTAAGATTGAATGGGAGCCAGAAACAGCAGGATTGATATTCTGCCTTGGTTAGATATCAATTTTTTATCATATTAGCAATTTTGTTGTCATATTGGTTTTTGCTTTCATTAGTACAAGGCATTCAGATGTTTATTTTCCTTTTAGAGTGATCTGAAGTAAATTACACTTTAATAAATGCAAATAGCTGAATAAAAACCACATTGGAACTGAGGGGGGGGGAGAAAAAGAAGAAATAATTAATATAGAGGTAAAGATTCTAGTTCCTCTCCTGCTCCCACATGGTCTCAAACTGGATAATTCAATTGCAAACTCTGTTGTTATCCATGCAGGAGGTTTTGCCACAGAAGTGACCACAATGTGGTCCTTCCTTGTACTGCTCTGAACCCAGCTGGAATATTAACACAGTTGGTCAGTTTCCCACCCTCTTGTGCTTCATTTATTACAGTCTAATATCCATTGTCTTGTAATCTCTATTATTAATGCAATTAACTGCAGCAAATCACTTCATTTGCAGCATTCTGCAGGTCCTTAGGTTTTCCAAAAGGCAAATCAGCTTTTGTAGGGACCCTAGTGGAGCAAGTGATGTTCCTTCAACAGATCCATTTTGGGTCTTCAGAACCTCCATCAGCTGATTTCATTTAGAGGGACATTCCTAACTATATTTGAAACCACTAGATAATTATTTCTGGATAACAGTTTCATAGAATCACAGAATGCTTTAGTTGGAAAGGACCTCTAAAGGTCAGCTGTTGCAACCCCCCTGCTGTAAGCTCTGTAATGTGTTTTTCCAGTTCTGAATTAGATCTGCAATTGCACTTATTTGGGGGGAAGATAGTCCTTTTGCTGAGCTCTCTCAGGAAAGTGTTTTCACCAGCAGATATTTCAGGAAGGAAAGGCAGAAAATCAAAGGCATCAGTCTCTATGTCCATTATAAACCCATTACCCCTGTCTTACAATGGGTTATTTTAGCTTTTTGGCTGATAGAAGAGGCAAGTAAGAGAAGAAGAGTAGCTGGCTCCTGCCCCAGATCACCCCTGTGGCCATTCTCTTCCATTTCCTCCCAGAGAAAATCAGAGGAACAGGATGAAATACAGGGTCTGTATGGTCAGGGATTTTCCCAGCACTTCTTCAAGGCATCCTGGTGGTCCCAGCTCACCACACACCTTGTCAGATTCCAGTGTGACCTCTGGAAAGGGACAACCATAAACTTCATCTCCAAGCCCTCAGGCATGGAGATTCATGGCCAAACACAACTGGCTGGAGTTGCAGTAGGAGGAACCTGACCTCTCTGATTAGCTTTGCAGAAATGAGAAGTACTTCTGCCTGATTTTTTTCCCACTGATCTGCAGGGTTACATGCTAACCAGGAAAGGAGAAAGACCATGCCTGTGATTTCTACTTCCTAACCTGTGTGGAGCTTGCACGGCAGGTTAACATCACCCTGTTTGATGATGCTACATGATGACATCTTTCCCTGTCCCATTCTGCTCAACAGCAAGCAAAAAAAAACTTAAAAATGCCTTCAAAACCAACCTAGCACTTGGCATCAGAAGCCCAAAGGAGCATTGTTGGATGAGTGCTGCTGCTGTGGGCTGTAGAAACAAACAAATCAACTAATTTATTCCACTCAAAATAGGGTTTCTGGTTTGAGTAGCTCAGAAGACAGTAAAAAAGAACCTGGCATTCACTGCAGAGGCTTCTCTTTTGTTTGTATAAGCATCTAAGAAAAAGGATCTTTTGGTTTTAATTCTCTTTTAATTATCTTAATTCATTCCTATATTAAGGAACTAGCATTTCTTTGTTTTTCTAGCTGAGGGCAGGACTGAAGGGACACACCAGGCACTGAAATGTGGACAAGCCTTTGATTCCCAGTCCTGTGAGTAGGAAGAGCAGAGCACCCTGATGAAGTTATCATTAAAACTCCAGCATGTTGCATTTAAAGGAGATTAGAAGGATGCAGGTTAGTTTTCTTGGCTCAGACCCAAAGCAGACGGGTTGGTTAATACACTAAATTGAGAGGGAGGAAAAGATTTCCAGTGGATCTTGAAATCTGACAGCCCAGATTTCTACAAACTGCTGCAGTTTGCCCAGGGAATATTAAAACACTCATTTGTTTGCCAAAACTGTGGAAGCAAATGAGACTGGCTGCTAATCTGTTGATGTTTGTTTGCTTTTCCTCGTCCCCCTGAGGTCTGATCTTTGGAGATGGGAGTGTTATTGCAGGTTTGAAGACGAGTAACTTTCTTTGTTACAGTTGATTTTAAACCATGCTCCAGAAATTAGATGCTACTGAGAGTTAATTTCCAAAACAAACCGTGGTCTCCTGAGCTGAAGCCTCTGCAGGGCTCTTTCTGGAGGTTGTGAAAAGCAGATTTATCTTCAGTGCATCGTGTCTAGAAGCTCAGTAACAACTTTGCCTTCAGTTCCCCTGTAATGCAGCAACTTTCCACTCTTAGAATTTGCTTCCCAGCAGCCTGTGCTGTGCATTTTGATGTCATGCAAAAGAGGGTAATTAAGAGGAAAGGGAAAATGCATCATATTGGGAAGCCTTTCTGCTTGAAGCTTCTGTTGTAGTCTTCTCACAAGAGAGGTCAGGGTTGGCTCATCTCTGCAGGGGTACTCAGGGAAAAAAATACAGCAGTATGGCCAAGCCCTTTTCTGATTCACATGCTGAACCCCTCAGCCTGCTTTCTAATGCAAAATGAAATATTCAGCTACAACTGTCTTGGCCTCATGACTTCCCTCTCTTGCTTCTAGTCGACTACCTAGCCTGATTTTTTTTTCTCAGAACATCCTACATGACACTAGACAATGCAGGTAAAATAACAAATGAAGTTATGGAATCAAGGAAATTACTAAAATACAAAATACAAAAGAGCCCCAACACACAAACATAAAAACACAACACACAAACCAACCCAAAATCCAAACCCTAACCCTCTATTCTGTGTTTAGCACTGACCAAGTAGTAAAGCATATGAGAAAATAGAGTCCACCTACAAAGTATTACAGTTCAACTCAGGATCTGAGGTAAGGACTTACTTGGATTTCCAAGGAATTTCTGGTTTTGACCAGCTTTTGTGAAATTTGAGTGAGTTTATTATCAGCTTCCAAATGGGCTGCATATTCAGGTCACCCTTTGTGGGATTCTTCTTGTTCTTTGGCTGTAGGAAGGATTCTGCACTTAGTGAGTGAGGAGTTGTGTGATAGAGCATTTTTCTTCTTAATTCCTAAGATTGTGGTTTGGGTTTGTTTGGTTTTTTTTTTTCCTTGAGAGTTAGCACGTGTCTGAGCTTTACAGGGCTTAAAATTGCTCTGCTTTAAAGGTTCATTTGGTCACCAGCCCCTGTGATGTGTACCAGCTGTAAAGTGCTCATTGTGACTAATGGCCTCCTTCCAGCAACCCAGAATAGCTCTGCTTCTCTGTCCATGTGTGAATCCTGGGGAAGATTTGGAAAAGCCAGCCACTAGGCATGGATATAAATCTTCCCTATTTGACAAAGAAAATCCCCTTGGTATCTTCCAGCTAGACTGTATTTCCATCTATCACTAATATATAGAAATAGTTTTAGTATTAATATTATTATTTTTTTTTAACTTTCAAACTGAGGAGAAAAATAAGGAGAAAGTGAAAATATAGTATCTGACTTTGAAAGAGTAGAGTAGTAAGTGCTAACGTGGGGAAGTAAATCAGAAAATACAATCCATGAAAAATGGCAAAATAACTTATTTATATTCCAAAACTTATAAGGATTTTATTATTATTATTTATGATTTCTGCTAGCAAAGAACCTGTAAATCCTGCTAATTCTGCTGACTCAAGGGTGCCTTGCAAGCAACAGAATAAAACAGGAGAGTGTGTCCAGAAATAACCAACCATCTGTGTAAAAGATGAAAGAAAGGAGCTGAATGAGCTGAGGAGGGGTTAGGAAAAAGAGGAGATGGCTGTGGATCACCATGGTGGGCAGGGATCTGCAGCATCTCACCAGCATGAAGGAAATGTTTTAAGAAGGGAGAGAAGCAACATAACTGCCAGTGGGCAGCATGAGCAACAGCTTGGGGGGGGAAAAAAAGACTTTCAAAGCTTGATTTGAAATCAAAGTGCTGGGCAGTGGATGTTCTCCCATGCCTCCAGAGCTGGGCATAGCCATCCAGTGTGGAGCAGGAGCTGAATATACATGGGAGGCCAGTGAGGAGAGGCCAAGAGCAGCAGAATGTGGCAGGCATTCCATTTCTGTACGTGTTGTGAGATGGTATGAAGTCAGAATTCATTAAAGCCTTGATATAGGTGCAGTAGCAACAGCAGATGGAATATTTCTGTCTGATCACAGCCACATGATGGAGAATAACTTGCAGTCAGCATGTAGTCTGGGACACTGAAGCTCTAGATGTGTGTGCAAGGGATATATTTGCACAGAATTCAATGTATTTAGTACCTAACAATATCTAGGAAACTCTCAACTCATTTCTCACAAGCACACAAGTGTTTTCCCTGAGGCTGGGATGTTGAGGAGAGACAGGCCCAGCCCCGAGGCCTTGCTGACACTGCAGCTTCACACAACACATTCCCTGCTGCCCCTCAACACAGCACAGCAGGCCCAACCTGGATAACCACTTCCATCCCTCTCCTAAATCAGCCCTTTTCCAAATAACCTATGCCAGGGAGGTGGGAAGGAAGGGAAATCTTCTTTTTTCACCACACTGACTGAGTTAGGCCTGGTAGCTCCCTTTGGTGAATTCACATCTTCAGTCTGCACAAACGCCTTGGTGGAGAAGCAGCCTTGGGGGCAAACTCCAGGGTCTGAATTGTAGGTCTCTAAATAGACAAAAAAGCCCATGACAGCTAAAAATCAAAACATCAGGGGTAGTTGTGTTGCTGCTGTGGTTGGTAAATAGCAATACACTGAAATTCTCCCAAACCAGGGGGTGTTTGAAGTTCTTCATCAAGTGCCTCTGAAAGCAGAAGTTGAAGTCAGGAGGCTGATGCAAGTCACAGTGCAGATTGCAGATCTGAGGCTGAAACCATTTCCATTTGCAGTTCAGCTAATTGCTTCCCATCTCCTCTCATTTCACTGCACCCAAATGCTCATTTTCCAATCTGGAAGCAGCCACGTTACAAACTATAAAACAGGAATATTTTTTGCTTGGCTTGTTGATTATCTGAAGCTTTTTTTTTTTTTTTGGTGTGTATATATATTTATCTTAGAGGTACTCAGGAGTGTAGTTACTTGATTTACAAACATACAAACCAAAAACTTCCAAGTTTCCAGTTGGTTCTCACTCTGCTGTTACAGTCATCTGATGAAATAAGGTCATTATGAAGACAAGACAAAGAGTTTGGTGAGAAATGAGGAAGAAATTGAAGAGAAGATGCAGGTTTTGTTGGCTGCCTACACTCACAGCACAGCACCCAGGTATGTCAGCTGCATGTGTTTGGTGGGTGCCTTTTCATCAGCTACTACCCCTTGCCAGCCTAGAAGAATTTCTAAAGGAGTTCTGGTAGACAGTGGAATTTTTTTCTTGCTTTCCTTAGTATTTGGGTCTCAAGGATCACTTGTTGCTTTGGGCTAGAGCTTTGCCCTGCTGTGTTAGTGTGTGCCAGGCTGAGATGCCCACGTGCCCTGTGCCTGCTGGCTCTGTGGAGCTGTGTGAGCTTCAAGAGTTCATCCTTCTTGAAGCAGTTACTGACTTCCACTTCCAGGAACATCAGGGAAGATAAAATGCATCAATTAAGCTTGATGTATTTGATGGGGAGGCAAAGTTGAGCACTAGGAACATCCAAGGTGGTGTTAATCACAGAAATAAGAACAGCACTAATATAGTTTATGAGTTGAAGGTTGTTAATATCTCCCTGAAGAAGCTTTTAGGTTTTTGTTTGGCTGATTTGTGATGCTCTCCTCTTTCATTTTAATATTCCAATTTTCTCTTTTACTTGCCTGCTTGGAGAATGTCTTGAGAAACCTGTTGGTGTTTATTTGAGCATTTAGAAGAGTTAATGCCAGTTCATGCCTCTCAAAGATAATTACATTTCACAATTAGCTAAATTATATTTTAGTTCTAATTGTTTGGATGGCAGCAGTACTAAAATTACCACAGTCTTTCACATCTCCTGTTCTCTGAGCTGGCCCATGTTCCTGGTAAGGAAACCTTTGGGAAAACATGAACCAGCAAAATTCCATTGTTCAAAGACAGCACACATCATTTACAGTGCATTAAATCCAGTCATTTCACAGTTATCTGATGTGACAGCAATATGGAAATCTTGATAAAATCTGAATGATAATTAATATATATATATAAATATATATATATATAAAATATAGCTTTCAGTTGTAGGTTATTTTTATGTTTGTTTTTATTTTGGTAAATAATACTTTGTAATGAAGACTACAATTTTGTGTTAAAATTATATAGGTTAAAATTATGTTAAAATTATATAGGTTTCCAGCACACAAGCAGTTTTTGATGTACTTACACCTTCAGGCCATGGTGGTTACACCAATCCTGTTGTGAATAACAATAGCCATAGTTTTCAAAAGCTGAGTGAAATTCAGAAACACTCAGATGAGTAGAAAAATTAAAGTTTTATGAAGACCAGGTAATGAGATGTTGGTTAAAATCTGTACATATCCTCTTTAAGGAGTAGAAAACTAATGGTGTCCACTTGCAGGCACATGATTATGACTTAGATTGAAAATGAACATGCTACAGTTTGCTTTTTTATTTATTTTTTTCAATTCAAGCCTAATGCCACAGGCTGATTTGCCAGGGGAGCCAGGAATTGTGCCTATTATTTGTCAAGACCTATTGTAAAGACAAATTTGATTTATTTGTTTTATTTTCTTCCTAATTTGAGATTTCTATATGAGTCTGAAGTGATCAAAGAGAAGGATGCTGGATGCCTTTAATTTTTTTTCATTCAGACCTCATGGGGGTTAGTACAATATTGGAAGAACTTTATAAGCATTCAGAGCCTTGGTTATTGATTCCATGATGCCAGTGAACCTGCTTTCCTCCAAACTTTGGTTTTACTCTGATTTCTGTTATGTTAGTTGCTGAAAACAACCCAGAAATTAGGATAAATGTTAAATATTGAAAAGGAAATGGTGGGAAATAAATCAGTTTTCACTTGTTGCAAGTGGAAAACCACTTTTTGGATATGGAAAGCTTGAGGATTCTTCTTGTGACACTGGTGTATATGATGGTGCTTTAATTTAATTTGATTTAATACTATTTAAAATTCTATTTAATGTGAAAATTGTTAGGGACCAGTGCATTGGAAAAAAAAAAACACCCTATTTTTTCTAATCTTCACTAATCAGTAATACATGAAATACTGTGTTTTCTGTACATCATCTTGTCTGTTCCAGGGCTATCTCAGGTGCCACTGTGTTACAAACTCCAATAATGACTTTTATGAAATATACACTTCAATAAAAAAGAAAAAAGAACAGGATTTCTACCTTCAAATCCCACACCTGGGCTCCCCGTGAGCAGCCTGCTACCATGGAGTGTTAAACAAGAAATCCCAACTACACTCCAGGGACAAAAGGTTGACAAGTGGAGACTGGCTTCCAGACTTAGTAGAGAAGGGAAAATAATCTCTTTGTAGAGAAACAGAGAAAAGACCCAGAAAAAATCTTAAAAAAAATTAAAATCAATCTGTTTTTAACAGCTGCTTCTCTTTTTCAGTCCCTGATTAGTTTAAGCTGTTGTTGCTCTATTGCAAATCCCTTTT
>JAOEGS010004524.1:59780-96160 GCA_025447755.1 Corythornis vintsioides | reverse complement strand
GTATATAAGATGTATATATGTATAACAGATATATCAAGTTATAGCAGGATGGTTTGGCTTTTTAGTTTTTACAGTTCCTTTTGCAAAGGAATGATGATAGCAAACTGGGAGGAGTGAAGACTCTGAGGCCATTCAGAGAGTCCTGGACAGGCTGGAGAGGTGGGCAGAGGAGAACCTAATAATGAATAATTCCATGTACCAGCACAGGAAGAATTCCATGTACCAGCACAGGCTCATGCCTGAAGACCCTGAATTTTCCCTGCAACCCTTGAGGAATCAACCCCTTCAGTGTGTGTGGTTTCCTCCTCTTACAATGCCAATCTTCAAGGCTGGGCTTTAATAGCACACCACACAATTGGAACAAATGCTGTCTGGAAATTATATATATTTATATAAAATCACCTGAAATAATTCAGATTACTTGAGTGTTCCTTGGCCAGTCTGGGGGAGCATTTGTTTCATGCTTTTCTTGAATGATTTTTCCTTCATTCCCCCCACAAATGCTCATTGAGAGAGCTGGAGGTTTCTTATGGATTCAGAAATTCTGTTGCTAGGAAGCCTGTAAAGAAAAATATTGTATGAATCACAGGAATTCTTAGAGTAGTCCTCACATAGCCCTGCTATCCATCTGTCACGTGTCAGCATCTGTCAGTGGGAATATCCTTCTCCCAAATGCCACTCTGCTCCCTTCCAAACTTCACAAGTTCCCTGGGAAATTCTCATCTGCAGCTTTGCAGAAGAGTCCAAACAGCTCTAGTGCAAATCATAAGCTCTGACCACAAGCAGAGCATTTTTATTGTTGAGTTGCTGTGTTTCTGCTGTAGCTTTCACTGCCTTTCTTCAGCTCTATGTGTCTTTTATTCTTTTTTTCCTCCCTGTAACACATTTGATAATTGCAATTTGAGCATTACACTGGTGCAGGGCAAAGATTAATTTGATTTTTAATACATTTTTTAATTGCAGCTTTCTCCAAAGCTTGAGTTACATTTCTTTGTGTATCTACAGCTGCTACATTGGTCTAACATAAATATTAACCCACATATTCTTTTTAATCTTAGCAAAAGCCTCTCTTTGGTTGAGCAGGACCATGAAATTGCCAGAGATGAGCAAGGATAGAGTTGTGCTGTTAATTCCACGTGTGTGCCATGGAATCCTTCTTCCTTAAGGCACTTAGTGAATGTGTGCTGGGTTCTGCTCCCAGGGCATGGGGACAGGACCAGGGCAATGGGTGAAGCTGCACCAGGAGAGGTTCAGGTTGGATGTTGGGAAAGATTTCTTCTCTGAGAGAGTGGAGAGGCCTTGGAACAGCTGCCCAGGGAGGGGGGGAGTCACCAGCCCTGGAGGGGCTCAAAAAACACCTGGATGTGGCACTGCAGGCCAGGGTTTAATGTTTAGAAGATGGTTGGACTTGATCTTTTTGGGGAGGTGCAGGTTGGGGCTGTTCATTTGTCTCCTTGTCCTTGCACCATCAGTGCTGCACAGTGATTTTTTTCTCTTTTTCCAGTGGTTTTTTTTCTTTTTTGGGTATGGATTTTCTCTCAGTGAGGCGTTGAGGGTTTGATATATGAGAGGATCTCCTCTAAGATTCATGTAATCCATATTATTTGCTCTCTGCCTTGAACTTTCTTTGTGGTCACCTGTACTCCTCCTGGCAAGGTGACAGAAAGATTTCTAACAGGAATCAAGTGATAAATCAGGATTGGGCTTTAAGTAAAGCAATACAGTTCTGAATTTGCTCAAGCCTTTTCACTTTTCCTGCTACTTCATTCAGACCTGAGAGGTGATCTGAATGTTGGCTTTTCAACAGCCAGCATGAGTGGAAATACTTATTATGTAGGTGTCTGGCTACAGGGTTTTATCACATCTCTAAAATAGAAACAATATTCCTTTTCATTTGTGAGGAGTCTTGTCCCTGAGGATGTTAATGCAGCTTTATAACATTCTTGGGAAGAAGAACATTATTAAATCCAGTCTGCCAGTGGAGTAGATTTAGTCACACTCCAGCAGAGTGGGGAGCAGAACCACATTTTGCCCATCTCTCAAGTGTAGAGCTTATCTTGGACAAAATCTTGTGTTCTTGGGGGGAGATACATATTTATTTGGAGACAAAGAAGTCCTTTGCAGCATTTGTTCTGTCTCATCAGTCTGGTCCAGCAAATTCCAGCAAACCTGGGGTCAAACTGGGACCAGTGTACAAGAGGCTAAGCATCCTAACAGCAGCTCTCCATGCTGTGGGGGTGAAATCAGACTTCAATCAGAGAATATATTAATTTTTTTTGGTATGATATGAATAAAAATCAAACAGCATTGTGCTTCCAAGGCATGGCCTTTGGAACTCTGAGAAACCAGTAGGAGTTGTCTTGTTTTGGAATCAAATACCATGGCAAATACACAAGCCCCATTAGGAAATTAGAAGGCACAAGGTAGTTTTACCTTTGTTATCATGAGATAAAGATCAGTATCCCCAACTTCTGTTACCTGGCTGGCTCCATGTGCAGCTCCTTGTAACTGTGGGCAGGTGAAGAATTAAGGACCACAAGCCATTGAAAGCATTTCCAGGCAAGAGCACGTGGAAATTTATCCTGATTGACTGAACTCTTCCCAGAAAAATCAAGTATGTGAGGCAAGGCTGCATGGGAGGGGATGAAGAGCATGGTGGGGAAGGTGGAATGAGAGGCAAGGCAGGTTCAGTGGTGCTGGGAACCAAGGCTTGGCTGTGTGCTCCCTCCAAAGGTCAGCTGAAAATTCCTCTATTCATAAATAGATATTCATCTATTTATAAATAGATGTGTTTGTGTGGCAGTTGATTAAAAAAACCAAATAATCCAAATTACAATCTCACTGTGTGCTGAATTCTCCATGCTTGCCTAAGGAATCAATACCCTCTTTGATTTTCACACTATGGATCCCATTTCTCTGTGCTGAGAGAAGCAGGAATGCACTCTCCTAAAGGAAACAAAATGATTCTTTAAGTTGTTTATATGGAGTATTTTATTTGCCAATGAAGAATATCATGTGCAAGTGTAATAGATCTGTCAGTTGCAAATGATTTCTGTGTATATAAAAAAAAAAAGATGAAAGATAAAACCTTCCTAAAATAGACTTCTTTATGGAATCATTATAAAGAATACCACAGGCAAGGAAAAAAAAGAGGCTTATCGTGGTAATAATGCACTTAGAAAGTTGAGTTCAAGCCTAATAATGAAAGTATTTTGGTGTTATTACTCTTCAGATATTTTAATTATTTGTGACTATCAAGAACAAGACAGGGCTCTGCAGATGAAAACATTAGAAAGCTGGTATCTTTTTCTTTCTTCAGGGTTTTAACCAGTCTAATTGTGTGCAGAATGTTTCACGTGGACTATCTCATGTCAATTCAAAGTGGGAAGGAAATGAGAATAATCTAACAGAGCTTTGAGTCTTTGAAAGGAACCAAGACCTACAACAATTTACAGCATAAAGGATGGGTGCAGTTGCTTTTGCTAGGGAAATAAGGGCTGAGCTTTGAGGTTTTGTTTGATGAGCAGCTTTCTAAACCCTTGTGTATTTCCAGCAGAGGTGGAGAAATCAGGGTTAGGATCCTGGAAACATTTTTTTTTTGCCTTGGACGTGTCAAAGCAGATTGAGGGCTGTTCAGAAATGCTGCTAGGGGAGATATGTTTTCATAATGAGAGAAAATAACTCAGCAAGTTTTAGTTCACCCTGTTAGCAGCATGGAAGCTGGTGTGCAGCAAAAGATCCAGTACTCATCCCTGCATTGTAACCCTCTCCCTCTGGACAGGCCTGATGACATATATGAAATTATTTCATTTTCCCTTCATCCAGGTCCAGCATTTACCTCCCAGCTCTAGCTGTTCTTAAACAACCCACTGCTGGCTACCATCACCACTTCTTCCCTGGCCTTTGACCATTTTTTGTTGATGAGGAAAAAGCTGAATTAATTTTGCTTTCAAGTGGAGTAACTCCCAGCAGGGAGTGTTTTCCCCAAGTTCAGTCAAGCAGTGAGATGCATCCGTGTCCTCTTCATTCACTCATTTGTGTAGGTTGGTCAAAAAATTGCTTTCTGCATGAAATTAAATATCCTAGGAGAGGGGATGTTTTGCAAGCTGTGTGGCAAGAAATGTTGATGCAGTAATTAATATTCAGTGCAGATGGGAAGTTGGCTGTTAATTTGCACAAGTGTTTTATGATGGCAGCAGTTCTGCCACACAGAAAGCACTTCATAGCCAGAGAAAATAGAGAGCTCTATTATCTGTAAACAACAATAGAAAGTAGACATCAAGTTGTTTGTGTAACCATCCTGTTTTTAAGATGTAGTAGGGCTGCCTTTTAATTTTAGTTTCTACCAAACCTCCCTGATTTATCACTTCAGTGTCCCTCAGTTTCTTGTAGGTTGGAAGGGACCTCTGAAGGTCGTCGAGACCAACCCCCCTGCCAGAGCAGGATCCAAACTAGGGCAGATCACTCAGAACTGCACCCAGACAGGGCTGGGAAGTCTCCAGAGATGGAGAAGATAAAAATAGGAGCAGAAAATCAGTCTCAGAGCAGCTCAGGTGGTCCTTGCCACCCACTCCCCCTTCTCCAGACCTCTGCAGAGCAAAAGGTGAACAGACCTGGCTGGAAATACTTGTCAAGAGACAAAATGGGATCAGGACCCTTCCCCAGGCTCCCCTGTTCCCCTGAAGATGGAAATGGGCATCTCTGATGTGTCTTCTTCACTCATTCCAGTAGAAATCTGTTCCTTAAGAAGAAAAAAGGAAGGAATGTCAAACCTGACTGAGCCATGGGCTTTACACACACCTTGGAGAAAGGAATTTCATGTTTATATGGAGTTGTCTTTTGATCAGCTGGTTGGTAGCAACACAGGGGGTTCTCATCTGTGTCAGATTTGTATTTGGGATGTTGAAATTTCCTCTGACACCAGGCACAGTTAACAAGTGGCTGCAGGAGAGGCAGAGGCCACTGTACACAGCTCTCTCTGCTTGGCTTTGTTTTAATTACTCTTCATGTTGCTCAGCAAATAATTCAGGGTTTCGTTTTTCAGTGGGGGATACAGCCCTGATATTGGAGTAGTGGCAAGTGAGAGGTTGAGAGATGGAAAAATCCACTAAAAATTGTAAAAGAATCAGAAAATCAGTGACTGTTTCTGCTGCCCTTCCCACCCCCACATGCTTTGTGCCCTGAGTCAGGAGCATCAGCTTCTGGAGCTTGAATTGTGGTTCTTCTCTTTCCCCTCTGGTTTGTGTATTCTTCAAAGGCATGAGAAAAGGTGAGATGGCCTCTAAGATGCCATGGAGGTTTTCCACCACTCATGCCATGGTTTTCTCCTCAGCTGGTGGTTTGGAGGCTGTTCTGTTATTGCCAGGATCTGCAACAATGCTCAGAATTTTCCCTTTCTTCCATTTCCTTAATTCAATTTACAGCTGCAGATGTCAAAGGTAAGCACAAAGGTTCTGGGAAAGCAAAAGCAAAGAGTATTTTTCAAGTAGCCAGGTGTAACCTTTCTCTGGAAGGGGAGCATGGAGAACCATCAGTATTTAGTTAGAAATAAAGTGAGTTAAAATGGATAAACTCTGCATATTTGCTCTCACTTCATGACTGGTCGCTGTAGTATTTGTAAAACATGGAAATATTTAGATTTCTCTTGTAATCTGTGCAGACTCTGAAGGTAGCAGAGAAAAGCTCAGAGTATCTCAAGAAGGAGGTGCAGTCTTGTCTGTATTCTAGGGAGGTGATGTTTGATGAAATTGCAGCTGTACTTCCTCGTGTTATTTATATCCAAAGATATTGCATTCTCTGCCTGATATAATCTCTGTATTATCTCTGGTACATATAGTCTCCCTCAGGCTCCTCATGAAAATGAGGCATTTATGATTTCCCTGGAAAATTAGATTTTACCTAAGTGCATCCACACTGATTAGAAAAAGCACTGCAAAAAAATCTTCACATCGAGGGTTGCATGGATGTTTCCATCCTCATTCTTTGACTGCAGCATTAAACCTTGCTGAATTTTCCCCCTGAGGAGAACTTTTTCCTGCCTTGATTTCTGCCTGAAGACTAATACATTAATTTTCAACTTTGAATAAAAGTTGTTGATCTGCTTTTGAACAGAAATGTTCGTTCTCTTAGAATTAAATCATCACAAGCAAATAGATCTCGCAGCTCGGGTTCTATGAGGTGGTGCAATATAAAATTAGAATCTTTGAGGGGTGATTCAACCCTTTGAAAGGGTTAAGCAGCATTTGTTGGTGGTGTTGCACTAGTGTGTTTTTATTTTAGCCTTTGCAGCTCCTCTGAAGAGATTTTGCTGGTGGCTGGAGAGGGAGCCCCGCAGCCCACAGCGTGATCTGGGAGGTGGTAGAAGCAGGAGCTGGTGTTTTAATTCAGACTGCTCACCCTGGTTCTTCTCCTCTATTAAAGTGCCACCTCGGGCTCCACGAGGGAGGCTTGGACTAGGAATTTCTGTCGTGAAACATCCCAAGTGCAGCAGTATTGGTGGTGGAACAGAACCAGGGCAGGGTCTTAGCTCAGCGCAGCCGCCCAGCCTTCTGCTTGGAAACCTCTTGCTTCTGATCACTGGCAGGGTGCTGAGAATTGACAGGATGCTTGGAAGTCACAGGATTTGTCTCTCTTTGTATTGCTTTGCTGTGCAGAAACGGGGCCAGCAGGGTGATTTTCTGTCTCCACAGAAGGAGCAGAAAGCAGATCTGGCCAGCCAGGATGACTGGCGGTGGCTGCTGGGAAGAAGCATCCAGCCAAAGGGCTGTTCCTCATGTTTGTTCAAATGCAAGTGGCTCAATTATTGCTTCACTTCTAAATCACCAGCAGCATATGAAGTCATCAAAAGGGGATGCATTTGGAATTTGGACAGATAGGGCTGGAGAAGGAATTTGTTTGCCAGATTATCTGCCGTGGTTCAGCCTTTGGGGTTTGTCCAGTTTAGCTCCTCTGAAGAAGGGCAACCTTTAAAAATTAATAAGTGCAGTAATGATAAATACAATGAAGGGAAAGGAGGAGAGATGAGCTTAAAGGAGGACTTGGCAATCACACAGGAGCAGCCTTATGCAAAAATCCAGATATTATTTTAAGGTAAATCAACCCCTTGTGTTTAAAACACTTGAAATACAGTACAGAGCCCAAGCAACTGAGAGCTCATTTTAATTTTTAATGATAATGTCTCTGAAATTTACTGAGTGGACTTAAGCAAAGCCTTTGCTTTTCCAAAGCAGCATCAACAGCCTCAATCCATAGCTAAAAACTTCTTTGCACCTACAAAGAGAGCTACAGTGATGCTTGTGGCTGCCCAGCTTCTCCTGCAGCATCATCAGCTCACATCTGAGCTTCCTGAGGAAGCTCAATAAAAGCAATTCCAATTTAATATATTAAATTCTTATAGAATTGAGGAAATAAAAGAGCATGGGAGATGTGTGTGGATAAAGCAGAAATCTGGTCTATGGGCTACTGCAAAATTCAGTAGATTTGCATGCAGTGCTGGAAATACATCTAGCTGAGTTATCCCAGGGAGGTGTTTTCTAGCACCCTGCTTGCAAATTCTCACTTGAAAATGATCATGAGACTAAGTGGATAGAGGGGGAAAAAATACTGGACCAAGTGAGTCAAAATGGAGGTAAAAAAACAATTTACACCAAATCAATAGGTTGGCTTTTATTTCATGCAGCAGAAATGGACCTTTCCTTCTCTTTCCAGTTCCTTCTTGTAAGTAGAAGTTAAATAAAAAGAACCTTGTTCCCCTCTCCCAGTTATGGGAAGTTTAACACTACTGATGGCAGTTTGATGAAGATTCCATATCTAGAATTGCTTCCATCAGGGATGAAAAGGGTTTATGAGGCAGTGCAGCACTCAGCTCTTCTTGCCCAGCTCTGTGCTGGGGCAAGTCCAGGGGAGATCAGATGCTCCCTCCCAGATCAAAACACATCATGTTAATCTTCCTGTACAACAGCTTGGGATTAGAATTATTTCTTTAATCCTATTAGCTAGAAACTATTAATTCCTTTCTTCTCTTGAGTGGTGTTTTGGGGGAAACTCCTACAGATCTCATGTTCTAAATGAAGCCTGTGATGTGATAATTTGGGGTTGCTCTCCTACATTCATCAGTGATGAGGAGCTGCTGGCAGCATCCTCAGGGGACCCAAGAGGTGTGCACACCCTTGGGGTACCTTTTCTATTGTCTTGAGGAATCCCCCTGTGTGTAGGTGCCTTCCTACTCCTTCATGAATCATCCCTGTGGTCTGAAAGAATTCCCAAGGAGAAGCCAGCTGCCTGCTGCTGGAATTCCATCACCTCCTGGAAATGCCTAAGCTGGGGTGTGCTGATCATTGGCATGCTCCTCTGGGGTGTTGCTACACCACATGAAATGTGCTTTCTGACATAGTTAACCTCTCTGGGGTGGTTTGGTGTACTCTGAGCACCACCCAGACATCATGAGGCAGCAGTGCTAGAGACCCAAACACTGACAGTGCTCCAGGAGAGCTCCATTCCATCCTATCCCCACAACACCATGGCATCAGTGTGCCTGGGGGGAGATTTACAGTGTAGGCACTTGTCACTGTGGAAGTAGGCAAAGGCCACAGTATTACACCATGAAGCAGGCTGGAAGGCTACAGTTTTTACTCCTTAGTGGGTTTAGTTATTGCAGAGCAAAGAAAAAAAACTGCCTGAAGCCTGTAATTGAAGCCTCTGCACTTCTGAAGTGCAGCAGCTTGTATTACTTTGGAAACTTGTCCCATTATTGTTAATGGAACCTGCTCATAAAATCTGTTTCCCCACATGCTTACCAGAAAGCAAGCACCACACAGCAAAATAGAGAGAGAGATGTCTCTTCTTTTTTGTACTTCTTCCTTTATTTGTCCTTTCTCTGTTATATAGAAACATATGGGAGAGAATAAATAGGAAAAAAAAAAAAAACCAACCAACATAAGACAGGGGGAAGGCAGAGAAATTAGGAGATGTAGCCAAAAGAAAAAAGATGCATTTCCATGCATGTCATTTCCATCCTGATATATCCATTCCAACTTGATATATCAAGTTGGTTTATGTGTAAAAAGTGTTACAGTCTTGGCCAGAAGATGAGGGACTGAAGCAGGGACACTGGAGCTGAGAGCACCAGTCCACACTGCTGAGCTCCCCACCATGGCTGGGATGCTCCAGCTGCCTTCTTGGTTCCCATGCCAGGGGGTGTGGGAATCCCAGAGCCAGGGGAGCAGCCTGTGGTGGAAGGTGGCTGTTCTCACAGCACGTGGGAGGGTTTCTGCTCTTCCCAGTCACAGGGTGTTCTTTCTGCCTTGCACTGGGACTGGCACCCCCCGGGCTCTCTGCTGAGGTTTAAAGAGAAGGGTTTCAAGGGAAGCAATGCAAGGAGAAGGAAGATGAGGTGTTTGCATAGCCAAGAAACCTGCCCAGCACTGAGTTTTCCTGGCAAGCCAAGCCTGGTCAGCACAAGGCTCTGGGAAATTAAAATTCCTCATGACTGACAGGGATTTCTAGCTCTCCATCAGTTCTGGTTTAGCTCCTAAATACCCTTTAAATACCCTTATTAAGATATGTACCTTGCATAAAATTGTGCAAACAGTAAAATATTGCAAATATTTAGCTCCACAAGAGCTTCTTTATTTCACTGCTGCATGTGGCTGAAGGACAATGGGAACAGAACTCATTTAAATAGCTTGGAGTGGATTTTTTTTTTTTTCAACCCTCCCTTGTCAAATAAAGAAACTCTTGTGGTGTGGATCCCTTGCTTTGCATTAGTTGAAGTGGTTGAAATGCCCCTCATGAAAATGGATGAAAGCACTTTGGAAATACCTCTCAGGCTTCAAGACTCAACCCTGGGATTATCCTTGCCATTGATTGGAACTCAAAGTGACTCATCTGCTTTCCTGGATGTTAAGGCAGGAGGTGCTTCATTCTCTCCCCAGCCCCACTCCTCAGGTAGCCATGGATGGGATATGTCCCCTCTGCCTTAAGAATAAAGAGGCAGCAGCAGAAACAGCTCTTGCATGTCATGCTGAGGACTTGTTTTGTGGCAAATAATTTCTTTTCAATGCAGTTTTGCTGCTGCAAAGAGGAGAGTGGCAGGTTGAGCCCTAACAAAGCAGTTAGGAATTGCTGTCTTTGATCAGAACTAACTGCACCTTGCCTCCTCAGCAGCTGATGGAGGAGCTTCAGGTTGCAGTGGTACCTGTCCCTTGGAGTCAGTGTGGCCTGATGGAGACCCTAAAGCTCCTAGAAATAAAATCTCCTTGGTTAGCAACCAGTGAAACAGCAGCAGTAATTGTTACTGAGCCAGGTTATGGAGTCTAATCAGGGAGTGATTTAAGTGTTTGTGGGGAAAGCAAAACAAACACTGCTTTGATTTTTCTCTTTTTAAGGCTGTTTCTAGCAAATCTGGGGGTGTGGAGTTGTTCTGGGCAGTTTCATGTGTGAGATGGGTGATCTGAGAGGGCTTTGCCATCCTGAAATGCTGTGGCTCTTGACCAGCCTTGGGTGCAAAGGCTTCTTCTCCCAAATAATTATTCAGAGCCCTTCTCTTCCTTTCAGCAGGATGCTCTAAAGGGAAACTATTCTAAATACAATGCAGAGCAAATCAAGCACTTGAATACTGCTGTTTAAGGCTGTAAATAACTTCACACTCCTGAGTTTCTCTCTTTAAGTTTGCAAGGTCCACTTGAGTAGAAGTGTTTCCAAGACAGACAGCAGCACCTGCCTTTCTGACAAGCTCAGATCATTCTCTTGCTGCTCTGGTTTTGTTCTTCATGTTTCTCTTGTCAGTATTTCTGCACTTCCCAGGTAAATTAGACTTACCACAGCAAGCCTCCCAGTAGACTTCTTGGACTCTTCTTCCAAGCAGCTTTCTCCTTAGAAACACACTCATTAAAATACCCTTTCCAAGAAGGACTCTTTCCTGTTGTCCCAGCCTGGGAACAATAAATACAATTCTAGCCAGTGAAACCATAGCCCTGGTAACAGGAAGAGTTGAAGCAGAAGGATGAGTGGCAGTGAAGAGATTGCAGTGTGGAGCCAGGTACAGGGGCAGCCAACATTCCTGGACTGGTTTACCATGGAATCCCAGCAGACTCCAAAGTGTTTTGTCACTGGGATATCAGAAAGAGGGTTCCAGCTTCTGTGTACAATTCCAGATGGGTTGATTTTTCCTGTTGAATTGATAATGTAAGGAGAGCAGAGCTCACACTTGGTTACCAGCATCTCCTCTGTGCCTCCTCTTCCTGAAATGAACAACTTGCAAGGACATCTTGAAGTTTAGTGAGGTGATTATGGTGCCAAATGAATTGTTAGGCAGGCCATAATACATATATATATAGTTATTATTTAATTATCTCATTATCTGCCATTAATTTCATAAACCATTAAGGCAAAAGGAGTGTGGTTGAATATTTGACCATCATTTTGACAGCCCAATCCTTGCCTGGGGCAAGGGCTTCTCTGAGCTGCTCAGTCAAAGATTATGCAAGCTCCTCCTCCTTTTTAATTTTACACTTGATTAATTCTACTTTGTTTATGAATTTGTTCTTTGTGGCTGACTCCCCAGGATGCTAATTGCTCCTGCAAACTACAGATACTGCTGAACTAATGTATTCTGAAAATACCAGGGCAAATAAAAAAAAGGATGTCATGAAGGTACAGTTCAAAAACGAGCCACTGATTGGTAGTTTGGAGTTCTTTCCAAAATTTGAAAGAGAAAATGAAATAGTTCCCTCATTCTTTGCCTCTTTTAAAGAAAATTTCCATCTCCACTTTAATTATATCTATGAAAGATGAGAGTTGAGCTGGTAAAAAGAGAGGGTTGGTTTTTTCTGTATTTGGTCCTGTATTTGAGGTGGTTTATTCCAGTTATTAAGAAGACAACATAACCTCCTATATTCCAGTAGGAATTTCAGGGTTATTCAGACTGTAGTATTGAGGAATTGGGTCCTGGATGAAGTCCTGATGGAAATGAAAGGAATACAAAAAAATAATGGCATCAAATTGAAAAATTCTTTGCATTGTCCTTTCATTGCTGCATTTCTCCTCGTGAAGAGAAAGGCAGACCAGCTCTAGGACATCAAAAATGATGCACTAGGAGTTTTTGCAGTGGCAGCAGAAGATATTACTTGTTTAATGTCAGCACTAAATAATCTAATGTTGATACTGCTGTCAAATGTCAATTTTCATTGCTATTTTCAGTGAGGCTTGATTGCTGGAAAATTAATACATCACAGGTTCAGAAATTCTCACAGCTTTTCCATGAAATGGAACCTTCAGAGACATTATTCTGCAGAAGGAAGGCTCTTACACCCCAAACACCAGACTAAATTAATTCATAGATTTTATTCTTAGGTCAACAGGGAGGCAATAAATAAATCTCAGGCTTTTTTTTTTTTTTTTTTCCCCCTCATCTTTTAGGTTATAATTTTGAAAATCTTGTGATCTGGGAATGTTCCTTAGGAAAGAAAAGCAGCTCTCTGGTTTGTGTCATTAATGAAATATCAGACTTCTCACATGAATAATATCCTGGCTTAATTAAAAAGTATTTAACCAAATATTTTAATCAGAGCAAATGTAGGAAAAATAATAAAAAATGTAAGACAACAAGACCTTGTTGCTACTTCTCCACTAAGAATATCTATTTCTGCTTTAAAAGAGTGATATTGCCAGGAAGAAAGTTCATATTAGAGGCTTTTTTTTTTCTGTTTTGTATGTAGATAAAGAAGAATATTTCTATTTAAATACTAGAAATCCAGCATTGTTCCATATCCCAACACTACAGGAGCTTGTGTGGGAAGTGCCAGTGATGTAGCATCAGAAATGAGCCTTTGAAATGAACCTTCAAAAAATAGCCATCAAGAAAATAGCCAGAAAGACCTTCAAAATAATGCTAAGATACATTGAAAGGATTTTTAAATATATTAAAATATATTTTTTTTAAAAAATAAGAGGTTAAAAATCCCAACAAGAATGTGATTATAAAGTGCTGGGCTTTAGGTCTGGACTAAACCATCCTTTTCTCCAATTATAATTCTATCTGAGGCAGAAACAGATAATTTAGTTCAGTTTATCTTCCTTTCCACACTAGAAAAGGGAAAGAAGGTCCAGCAGTCTCTTCTTTCAGCTCAACCTCTGCTCCTTGTTCAACTTTGAGGATCTCAAATATTGAAATTAGAGCATGAAAGGAAACATGAATCCTGTCATATCCAACTCCTTTGTCCTGGGAGATTCATCTAATGACAAAATGTGCAACTTGAATTTTCAATTTCGAAGTCAAGTGACCAAACTTGCTGAGAAATTCATCTATACTTTTTGTTGTTGTTGTTTTAAACCAGAGCCTAATTATATCAATATTAACCAACACACACCTACTTCACTTTTTTTTCCATGTGGGTGGTTGTTAGAGCTCTCCAGCAGAAAGCCTGTGGTCTGTTTACTTCTATTTTATGTGCTTCCTACTTGTAAAACTGAATGCTTTAGACTTTACTCCAGTTTCTCACTGACTTCACTGCATTGACTACAACAGAGTTACCCATAATCTTCAATTACGTAGGAGGCAAATTGTGCACATTTAGCTAATTCTCTAGGTGCCTGGGTTTGAAATGAGGTGTAATGGATCTAAGGCACTGCTGTGTTTTCCTGCAAACTGGAAAAATGAAGCTTTATCTGCAGAATTTTCCAAAGCACCAGAAAAGCATGAAGATCATGAGCTTGTTCTTGGCCACAGGAATGCCAATCTGAAATGTGCTGGTTTCACTGTGAATGGCCCTGGGAGGAAGGAATGAACTTTAGGAGGATCAGGGAAACTCCTAAATATCAATAGTCAAGAAATATTTCCAGCTGTGACTCCTTCCTATGCATTTTCTTACTATTTTCTTCATGCAGCCTTTTCTCTTCCTGTGCTGCTTTTCCATTTGGAGCTGCCCCAGGTTAAACACAGTCCCTGCAGGAGCACAGAGGAAGCAAGAGGGGGTAGCTAACCAGAAAAGAGAAACCAGAGCACTCTGACACTCTCTGGTTTTAGCATCACACACGAAACAAAGCCAGGAGACAGATGTTGAGGCAGAAGGATGTGAACATCTGGTGAGGAGGAGCCAGCTCAGGTGCAGGGGGCACCCCACTGCAGGGGTGTAGCATCCATCTAGTCAGGATCTGTTTGAGGTGAGTTTTCTTGGTGTAAACTGCTTCTATATCTAGTGTTTATAAAGAGCCTATTAATGCTCCTCTTCCAGAGAGGCAGATCAGGAAATATTCATTTTAACTCCAAGACTTTGGGTGTATTTAACCCACTGATAGGCTGGGTTTCTTTTTCCATACTTAAACCACACTCTTATCCCTGTGAAATAACAAAGGTTCAGTTTTTACCCAGCAAAAGCAGCTCTGAAAATACCAACTTAGGTGCAGAGGAGTTCTGGATTTCTGGGGGGAAAAAAAAAATTCCAGGCAAATCTTGTCTCTTCTCTTCTGCATCATGCATTGGCACAAAGACAGCCTCCCAAATGAGGAGCCTGATCCATATGCTTGGTCTTCCAAGCCAACAGCACTGCAGAAAAAAGTGGGGATGTGGCTTTTTTTTTAACATGATGCTGGTGATCATTTGAAAGAAACCAACCTGCAAAGTGGTTCACAGACATAAAAAGAGCCTCACCATAAAAATCAGGTTATTTCAGTTCTGGTTTTTTACTACAACACAACCAAAAAAATCTAATTAACCTGGGAACATTAGGAAATAATGGGTAACTGCTTGGCACTGGTCTGTTAAAAGTGCTCAGAGTGTAATGCTAAATTCATCTTCCCAAGAAATCACCTAAGGAAATTAAGGAGAAGATTTGGACAGAAGCAGGTTTTTGCAGTCTCAAAGAGGTGACATCCTAACCTGGGAATGACAGTTGCTGTGGGAGAAAAGAAATATATTTAATAATAATAATTTTAAAATATTTTAAAATAAAAATAGGGTGCCTTTAATGGGAACCTGGGAGAAACATATGTGGGAACTTGGAACAATCCCTGCAATATGCTGAAAAATGTGTCTAGAGCCTGACCAGAGCTCACTGCCAGCCTGAGGAGAGAAGATGAGTCTTTTAGACACTTGTGGCTGATATTTGGGGGAAACAAAGGTTTTGCCAGTACAAGGGTGGTGAAATCCAAGCTTGGCTTGGAGAGCTGTTGGGAGTGAAACTACAAAGTTGAGTATCTCAACAGCCAGTGTCTGTTGATAGAAACCTCACAGGATCTGTGGAGCTCTACAGCTGAAGATTCTCTGCATTTTTTAACCACGAATCTGTCTTGCTTTTTGTCTTTTTTTTTTTTTCTTTTCCTTCATTAAATGTGCTTAAAATCAGCCTGGAGAGATCCTGAGCAGGTCATTTCTCTGCGCATCAGAATAGCATTTAAAAATACAAAATACAGAATTATTGGAATAACCAGCTGTTGTGTTGATCCAAAATCATAAGCCATTTGAAAGGGAGAACAGACTCGTGTGTTACTCCAGTGAATAAATAAAAGCTGTGAGAATTGAATTCAGAGTTAACCATTCCTGGTATAAAATGGTTCCTACGTAGGAACACACAGGGGCTGCTTTCAAGTTTCTGCAGTGCAACTAAATGTGCATCAGAGTAGTAACAGAGACACAGATTTGCTCTTCCCACGTTCCTCTGAGGTGCCTAACTCCTGTTTTACTAGCAGGAGAGGAAAAGGAGAATACTTGTATAAGCTTTCTGTCTAAATGTCTGTGATCTGGGGCTAAAAGTAAATAATTCACCTTTTTCCAACTTTTCCCTCTCCTGTCACCTTCAGATTGAGAAGCAGCATATCTTTATGCAAAGACTTTCCCTCTTTTGAAAGAAAAGCAATATATTTTTTCCCCATTTCATAAGCAGTGGCTAATTTACTTGCCTCCTGCTCCTAAATTCAGCTGTTAATTATTTATTTGGAAGCATTGGGTGGGCTAGCACAATTAGCCCTGACATATTAAACAAAGAGGGTTTTTTTTTTACAGTAATTGCTGGTTGATGCTGAGCTGCTTAGAACAGGTTTCAATCCTTCATTCACTCTCCTCACTAATCAGAATTCTGGTTCATTTGTCAAATATGTAGTAATTTCTCTGTACAGCTAAAGCCATTGACCTTGCTGGCTTTAATATAAAAATATTCTGAGACTTTTTTTTTTTTTCCCCTGATACCACTCTCTCTCTCCTCTGCAAAGCCTGGTGTTAAAATTCTGTCCTGATCAGGACTTCCTTCAAAAAACAGAATCACAAGTACAGTTTATAAAGAGCAGCTGAATTTTTGAGGTGGTGGGTGGTAGAGGGAATTGTATGTGGTGTAATGGGGGAAAGATACAAATTCTTCTTGGAGGACAAATTAGCTTCTTGGCTTTCCAGAAAGCATAATGATTTCTCTTTTTTTCTTTTTAATTGTCCTGTAAGAGGTAAAATTTTCCTGCTGAGTCAGTGGGGGGGGAACAAGAAGAATCCTGCTTTTTTTTTACCTCTTCAGGAGTTCCCAGCCAATTAATGTGGCCTCTTCCATTGAATTGTTTCTCTTCCTCTGCTCCCTCCACATCCTCAACTTTGAGAGGATGGACTTTCTGAGCTCCAGTTGTGCACTGGCTCTGACAGACTGTTGTTTAATACTGGAGGAGATGAAGCATTTTAGTCTTTATCTGTTCCTTTAGGCAGCTGTAAAAATTCAGACAGTGGTGGTTGATGTCACGATTGGTTGAATTTTAATAGGAGTTTGAACTGAATCTTAATAAAACTTCTGTAGTGGCCAATAAAGGCAGTTCCATACAGAGGTCAGAAAACAGAAGTCATCTGTCCATTCAAGCAGGGGATGAGCTAACTTCTGTTAATAAATGGAATCAGTTCTGTAAATCCTCATTTCTCCCTTTGAATATTCTCCTGTAATCAAATTACATCATGCAAGAATATCTGCCTAACAAACATCTACCTCTTTAGGTGATTCTGGTGACCCAGTGCCTCACTGCACACAGGTGGGTTGGCATGCTCAAAAGTCCTGTGGGACTTGGTATTCTTTGTCCTTTGGGGCAGTATTTATGGGCTGCACTGCAATGATTTGTGTAAGTCTTAAGCAAGATACCCTATTTGAGCATGTTTTTTATCATTTATTTAATGAACTAGGTATGACATAAACAAACCCTTCCTTGGTTTTGCTAGAATGTTGGCTTTAAGAGTAGGTTGAGAGGAAAAGTAATGGAAAACTGATAGCAGCAGAATTTAATAAAGCCAGAAGAAAGACAAGGCTGTGCCTGGGACTGCTCAAAGAGAAAGACAGGGACTAAAATTCAGTGTATTAATGAGAACAGAAACAATCTTCCTCATTCATCTCTGCAAACTCCTGTGCATTCTGGCTTTGACTCCATTATTTAATTGAGTTTTGAGGTATTCCCAGGTAGAAAGAATTACACTTTATTTTTTCTTTGTACAATTATCTGTATTTTTCTAATAGTGGTTATCATTCTGGGGTAAAGAAGGCAAAATGTGTACAGGTAACCAGTGACAGGACAAGAGGCAATGGGCTTAAGTTGCACCAGGGGAGGTTTAGGTTGGATATTAGGATTTTTTTTTTATTGAGGGAGTGGTGAGGCCTTGGAACAGCTGCCCAGGGAGGGGGTGGAATCACCATCCCTGGGGGGGTTCAAAAAACATCTGTCTGTGGCACTTCAGGACATGGTTTAGTGGACCTAAACTGTCTAACTCCTTGAAAGCCGTTTAATTTACATTAGATCATTTCTTAATGCAAGCAAATGTCTCTTTGTACTCCCAGTATATTCTCTTACACCCTAAAAATCTTGCTTTTGCTTTCCAGTGCATCAGTGGCTCTCAGCTCTACTTGAGCAGTAGCTAATAATTAAAATAATATCAATTGAATAAGTTAAGAAGTGACTTTTTCAGTGACTTTTACGATTTTTTTTACACCTATGTTCAATTATTTGATGAGCTGTCACTGGCAGTTGCTGGAAGCCACATTCACTCTGCTCTCGCTCCTGTGCTGATTTAGAGGAGACTAAAATAATCTTTTACAAGTTTATTTTACAGTCTGGTCAAAAGGTTGAGAGCTGGAGCTTAAACTGATAATGTCCAAGTGAACGAAGGCATTAGGTGGAATATAAAGCTTTACTTGGTATCTATAACAGGGGAAAAAAAGGTTGTTTGAAACCAGAAATCTTGCCAGTCAAATTTCTAGCAGGTCGAGGCTCTTCACTGAGTGTGGAAACATGAGGAAGAGGAAGATGAGCATCTTCTATCCATATTGCCTCACCCCAGCCATCTCTTTGGCAGTATGAAGGGGAATATACAGGTTTGTGGGGACTCTCAACACACTGGGAGCTGCCTGGTGCTCCAAACTGCTTTGAGGGTGATCTGTGTCTTGGATTAGAGGAGCCTCATTGCCACACAGGAGGGAGCTGCAGAGGTCTTGGAGTTCATAGCACTGCTTTGCTTCACGAGCCTGGTCCTCCTGTTTCCAAACTATCAGTTTTATGAGCACAGAGGGTGCTAAATTCTCCCCGTTTCCTTTCCTGCTTCTCTTCCCCGGCTGTCCCAGTGATTTGTGGGAATTAATGATTTTTTTTTTTTAAGTTATCTCGTACAAAAAGTAATTTTTAACTTGACAGTCTTCCTGTCAAGCACACTTGAGCAGAAGGGACCACACGAGGCACTTGCTGCCACTGAACAGATCAAAAAAGATGAAAGGGAGGTAGAAATCCTGCCTGTTAAAGACCTTGGGGTGTTGTGTTGTGGTTTTTCCTGATGATTTACTTTTTAAATAAACTTTCCGACTACAGCAGCGTTCCAAGGTCAAAGTCTGATTTTTTTTTTTTTTCACCCTTAAAATGCCTTTAAAATAATAAGCAGTGTTCTGCTTGCCTGTTAATCTTAGCCAGGGCCTTCTTTAAAAGAAAAGATACAGGGGAAATGCAGACTAACTGAATGCAGTTAATTTGGTGTATTTTGCAGCAAATGCAGCACAAACATTTTAGACAAAAAGACTTTCAAGTTTACTGTGTCCCACAGAAGGGAGGAACCAAGGGGACTATTCTTAGATGAGAAAAAAACCAACCAAATTCTCACTGCAGGAGAAATGAGGATAAGGAAGAGAATCTCTTCTATACTAAAAGGTGTCCCCAACCAACCATCTAATTTAATGCTTGACTAGGGAGCCTCTCCCACTGCATTCAGGGATCCCTAATTAAATGTCAGGCTGTTCAAAGACTTCAAGGGATTGGCCATTCTTGGTTCCTTTAAAACAGTGGTATTAGATGTATTAGTAATATTCTCTTTGACAAAACATGAAGCAGTCAGTGAAACCCTCGCTTGGTTTTCTTTTCAGTGTACCAACACTGACAGAAAGCACTCCATAAATATCTTTGGCCTTTGGAAAGGAGAAACCCCTTTTTTTTTTTTTTTTTTTGCAGTTTATATATCCTCAAAGTATTTACTGAAGCAGAAGTGTCTCCATTTCAGAGTGTGGGGCTTGTTGGACATTTCCCTTCCCGTTTAACAAGATATTAAAAAGATACCCTTCAGGGCAGGCAGTGAAATGTCACAGCAGAAGGGTCTCCCAAAGAGCAAGAAGATGGCCTTTGAAGAGCTCATTTTGCAGGAAATACAGAAAAGAACAATTTCCTTGCTAAAATTTCATTTCTGAACTAAAATGTTTGTATTCTTTCCCTCTCCAAACCCCTTCCCACCTTTTTCTGAACCCAGCATGGCCAGTTTTCCCCCTGCATCGCTGACAACTGCTTTATTTTTTTGATTTTTCAGGTATTTTCTGAAGTTTCTGGCTATGTTGTAGAGGCCTAGAGTGCTGCAGATGAAAGCAGCGCTCCCCGAGCCTTATTTTGGGTTGTGCTTCAAAGGCCTTATTTTAGCTCGTGGAAAAATTAATAGGCCTGGGTTTTCTTCAAATGTCATTTCTTTTTATAGCTTTGGAGATCAACTCTCCTGTCTGATCACGTTAGCAAAGAGGGTGAGTCCTTCCAGAGGATGAATTCTTTTAATTCTGAAACTAAGGCCTGTCAAGGGCTCCAGGTGCAACTGGGGCCTGGCCAGAGTTTGAAGACGGATGGTGGCTGGTTGGCCTTCACAAATCTTTCTCTTTAGTAAGGAATTCTCATTCCATGGTGGTGTTAATTCTTCAGTTTCAATCAAAGTCATCACACTTCTTTGTGTATGAGCCCAAAAAAGAAGTTTTTGACCTTTTTTTTAGGCCTTTTTGAAGTGCTTCAGTTCACCCAAGCTGTTTTTGGTGACACAGCATCTCATTATTGAGACCTCCAGTCTCCAGGTTTTAGAGGAAATGTTCTCTTTCATCCTAAATGTCAACTCACTCTCTTACTTCTGTTAGGGAGATGAGCTCTTTCAAATACTTTTTACAGGTCATAAAACAAAGAATTTCTTTGGTTGATAAAAAAAAAATTATCTTTATTGATAACAAAGAAATCTGGTTGATGAAAGCTTTGTGTCCCTGGACACCTTAATTTAAAAAATAACAAAGGAAGAAAGGGAGAGGAATTCAATACCCCAAATAATTCACCACTTAGCAAAATAAGTGCATAATGGAACTAAACCTGTTTTGATGGTCCAAGCAGCTTCATCAATGGAACTGTGACATTTCTCTGACTCATCAGTCCAAGTTAGTAAAGGAGTTATGATAGATTTGGTACATGCAATAAAAAACCCAGAAACTTTTAATTTCATTTTTTACACTTCGATTTTTCTTTCCATTTTCTGTTACCTATATAGAAATAACATTCCTTCGGGTGCTATTCAGCTACTCTGTTATTATGAGGAAATTGTGTTTGTTCCCTTATTACTGTTTTCAGACTTCAGGAGATTTTTACTAAGAGATCCCTGCATGGAAGACCTGAATAGAGGGTGTTTTATAGCACCATATACTCTGTAAGAATTCCAGTTGCTAAATTTGGGATTGTTTTGTTAAAATAAGAAGACATTTAAGTTTGTTTATTAGCTAAGGATATACCTTTTATAAAAATCAAACATATTACATGATCCCAGTATGAAAAATATTGCCAAGAAATGGCCAACTCTTCATTCAGCTGCTTCTTAACTGCATTTTGAGTTTTGATGAAGAGTGCTGCAAAGTAGTAAAAGTATTGAGGGGTTTTGGTGGATTTTTTGGTTTGTTTGGGTTTTTTGTGGGTTTTTTCCTTTCTGAATTTGTATCTCATAGATCACCTTAATGCCTTAGGAACTTCTTAAAAGCTCTAGATGAAGCAAGTGCTGTTCTTCTGGTATGTGAGTGACTGTATGATGAAAAATAGGTAATTTTACTTTTCCATCCAAATTACTGTGGCAAATAATAATCATAGGAGAAGGGGCACAAACACTTGAAGAGCTGCCTTTCTTTTGTTACCCTAGCACAAGTCCTCCTAGGAACCTGCTCCAGCACAGGGTCACCACAGGGTCACAGCCTTCTTCAGGTGTCCACCTGCTCTGATGGGAGGTCCTCCCTGGCCTGCAAGTGAATATTTACTCCTCCACCATTAGCTTTCATGAGCTGCAGGTGGAGATCTGCTCCTTTATTAACCTCCATGGCCTGCAGGTGGATAGTTACTCCTCCACCATTAACTTCCATGAGCTGCAGGTGGAGATCTGCTCCTTTATTAACCTCCATGAGCTGCAGGGGGAGGTCTGCTGCTTTTTTCACCTCCAGAGACTTCTAGCAGCTTCTCCTAGAAGCCACCTCTGTAGCTCTCCTGCTGCCAAAACCTTGCAGTGCAAACCCAATGGATTAGAAAACACCTTTTTCTTTGATCTCTTATTTTTTCAACTTGTAAAGTAGGACTGATTTTTCTAAGATTGTTTGGCTGCTAAAGCAGTGTGGAGTAGGATGCATAGCAGGGGTGCTAGTTTTCAAAATGATCTAAGCATGACACAGTGAAATAGAGGCACAGTTGCTGTTCTGAAGAACAGTGTGTCTGTAATTCTCTGTGTGCTTCCTATTGCACTCTGTATTTTATGTCTCAGTTCCCCCAGGGGGGGAAACTGGGAACAGAGTCAGAACAAATCAGCTGGTTTGGTCCCCATACTGAGCTCCCCTGGCTGCATGGAAGGTGAAGATGAGAAGAAGCAGGGAGACCACCCCTTCTCTAAGGAAAAGTTTCCACCCATCCCTGCATTTCTGGAGTGCTTGAAGATGGGGGTAAGTTGTGCCAAGTATAAGTTGTACCTGTGTCTCTCTGTCTTTGAAAGTAATGATGGAAGCCTGACTGCTTTACCTGCCTTTTCCTGTAACAGCCATCTCAAAACAAAAGTACATGAGTTCAGACCTAGATATTGAGCAACATACAGAATTTTTGGTTGGAAGGGTCTCTGGAATCCATGTGGTCCCACCCCCTGCTGAAAGGAAGCCTAACTTCAGAGTTAGGGGCTTTTTTTCCCTTGAAATTATAAAGCTCAATTCTTAATGTCAGGGTTGGTTTTCTTTGAATGTGAATGTTCTGCTTTATATGGCAGTGTAGTAGACTAGAATTATTACATAAAAAGCAGGAAAGGATAATTCTTGTCTTTTTTTTTTTGTATGCAGTGTGATATTTGATTTTGTCCTAATGGGCTTGCTATTACCCTCATCTGTTTCAGTTCAGCTGCACAGAGTCAGAAGTACTGCTGCAGTTACTCTAGACAAAAATGCCCTTTGGAAAACCAGCTCCAAGCTTCCCATAACCACTGGTATGGAACTGCCAGTACTGGTTGTGGTCCACAGAGCACTGATGTGTCCTTACTGGGGAAGACAAGCAGGCTGAGCTCACATGAGTTTGACTGCCAAAGGTGCTGAGTTGAAGGATTAGGGGGAAAAAAAAGGGGGGGACTTGTTCAGCATGTGGTTGTGGCCTCTCCTCAGGACATCCTTGGTCACTTGTGAGTCTCATCACTTGAGTAAACTGGCAGAAATTGGATTTTTGTGTCAGCACAGGGAAGATCCAGGGTGTTGCTGCTTTGCTCCCTGCATCAGCAGTGTGGTCAGGTTATCTCTGGGCCTAGTGAGCTGGCTGGCTGTGTTTTTGTGGGTGCTGCTGAGCAGGGGTGTTCGAGCATCCCAGACTGCCATTTGGCTTTTTCATTGGCATGGTTTGAATGCAATCAAAGGTGCTAAATGACAGTGCTCTGCTTCTGAGGAGTGCAGGAAAATGCTGTTTGTATTAGCCTGGGATGGTTAATCATTGATGGAGAGGCACTACCAGAGCTCCTGGCCCATCTCCTCTTGCCCTCCCTTGGATTTCTTCCCCACATGAAACTCAATTAATCTGCTCCATTATTCCAGGACAAAACTTGCTCTTAAAATATGCAAAATAAAGTTTTCAATTTTATCTCTGTAGTCACCTTGGCAGGGGGTATTTTTAGCCCTATTTCCACATGAATATTCCATCATAAAAGGAGGTAGCATGACAGGATTGGCACGCAGTGAATGGATATGTTATTTGTCCTGGTGAAAGGACATTGCTGTAACCTTGCCTGCAATCCTGCAGAGTGGCTCCCAGTAAGTTAGGGGCCATCTAACCTTCCTTGAAATTTATTCCTAACAATTGCCATCTAGACTATCAATGCTGCTCAAGGCTTTTCTGCCCTCCTTGGAGCAGGGGGTGGCAGGTAAGCAACTTCTCCAACAGAAATCCAAAGCACCCATTGATAAAACTGGAGATAATTTAATTTATTTTTTTTTTTATTCTGGTTTTCAGCAGAGGAGTAAAAGACAAGCACTGAAAGAATTTGGCAGTGAACATGAAAATGAGCTTTTTGTTCTCATTTCAAGGCATTTTGCCTTCACTTGGTAAGGTGTTTGATTTCTAAAGCAGATAGCTGCTATAGTGTGAGCCTGTTATGGGAGGAAAGATGAGAGTGTGTTAGCTTTTGTATTGAAGATTTACAATCAGCTGATGCAAAAGTTACCTGGCTTATCAGTGACATCACTTCAGTTAATTCTGGTTGATAGGCTGCAGGGTTTTCAGAAAAATACCAGATTTGGCTTTGGATTTTCCACATCCTTTTAAAATCAACCACTTACAATTCATCTCCTGGGTCCCATTTTAATTTCTCTAGGTTTAACCTCTGCCCCTGGATGTCATTCTGCCTTTGCTGGAGCACTTTTCCAATATCAAATAAATGCAGGTAGCCTCTAAGATCAGTTTCCTGAGCAGATGCAGTGACCCAGGGGGTGTCTCATTTTCTTTCCATTCTGCTCTTCACTTTGTGCCCAACAGAGTCAAGACCAGTTGTGAGAAAAGGACCACAGTCCTTTTGTGTAATCAGTGTCAAATGCAGTGAGAAAGTCCCCAATGTAGTAGGTTTTTTTTCCTCAAAACTGACTTGGTTTTCTACTGACATGAGAATTTTTCAAAGGCCAAAGGGCATTTGCAGTCCCAATGACAAACAGATGCATGTACAGTGTGCACTTGGGTTATCAGCTATCAGTTAATGATTGATGGAACTCAAGCTGGGGCTTGCTTCTTTAGCTTGAGTGTGAGTAAGGACTGCTGTAGATAGAGCTGGAGACCCATGGGAGTTGAGGAAGGGGGATTTCTGTCTGGCAATATGGGCAGGAAGCTGGGTTTGAGTTCAATTTCCTAAGGAAATTAGTGTCTGCTCTCTCTATAATGTCCCTGTAATTTTCCAACAGGGACTGAAACAGCTGGTCAACAGGAAAAACATCCTCTGCATAGCCATTGTGTGAGGGAAGGGCTGCTGCAGCACTCAGAATGCTAGAGTTGGAAGGGAGCTAGAAGATCATCCAGTCCAACCCCCAACCAGAGCAGGGGCACCTAGAAAAGTCACCCAGGAACAGATCCAGGGGGGGCTGGAATGTCTCCAGAGGAGACTCCACAACCTCCCTGGGCAGCCCCTGCCAGGCTCTGCCACCCTCCCTGGGAACAGGTGATGCTGACAGTGAGCAGTGGGGATGCTGTGGGGGGAACAAGATGATTTTCCTACCCATGCTCTGTGGTTTTGAAGGTGTTGTCTGGGCTGGGGGGCTCAGGCATTAATTTCCCATTTCTTTTGGCACTTATTTTTTGCTCATTTGGTTGGAGCAGCAGAGAAGGGAAGCGGGTGCCAGAGAGATGGTTTGGGACAAGCTGTTTATATCTGGTCTGAAATAGGAAACAGTTTCTCCACCCTTGATTTCTTTCTCACTTTATTTGTTCTATATTAAGTGAATGTTATGCAGCAGCTATTTTGAGAAAGTGGTAATTATATTAGATTTTCTCCTTCCGGTGTTCTTTCCTTTTCTAATGTATTCCCATGCTGGTGAGATACTGTCCAGACAAGATGATGATCAAATCTGATCATCTGTTACTGTTTAGGAATGAAAGCAAAATTGGAAGATTGTGTAGCAACTTTGAAAAGGGTGGTTTGACAGCTTTTATTTTATTGGAGTTGTTCTAGTCTGTTATTTAACAAACCAGCTCTTTATTGCTTAAAGAAATGATTGCAATATTTCAGAAGGAGCTAATTTTTCTTCCATTTCCATTCACTTGCATACAGTTTTTTTTCCTGATAGCTTTGTGCTCTGCTTCTCATGCTAATTCCTCTTACAGCAGCTGCTGGAGAATCTTAATGAAATTTGGCATTTCTGCCCCTCCACTGGCTGCTTTAGTGCAGCAGCACAACCTGGTCCAGCATCCCAGGCTGGTGCTGCATCTGGCCACTGCTGCTGAGCCTGCAAATCTTCCCTTGATACCCCTGATTTCTATGCATATCCCTCTGTACAAAGCCAATATTAGAACATCCTTCCAGGACCAAGCTGCTGTTCCTCCAGAAGTCTAATCTAGGCAGCATTTAATGGTCACAGAACATGGTTGCTTTTTTTTTTTTATGAGCATCAGTTTTACTCTCTGGTCTGCTGTGCCATTTCAAATCTAGTGAGTGATGTAGTGAAAACTACATTAATTCACATGAAGATCAGCCCTCATTTGTAACTCTTGGCAGGGAGTTGTGCAGGTTAATTGAATTAAGAGTCTGTGTGTGCAGCTTTCTCCTATCAACTCTTATTTTTAGTTTTATTGATAAATCTTTTGCTTGCGTAGTCAGGAGAAAATGAACATGAGAGTGCAACCAACTTTCTCATTTTTTTTTTTTCCCTGCTGTTCAATCATCAATGTTTTTTCATTTCTCCTCTCTAAAGAATTTGATGAAACAGGTTTCTGTGTTGCTGCAAATACAACAGAGCCAATTTCATTTAGGGTGCAAAGGTTTGTTAGGTCTGCCTCAAAGTTTAGCTGGGTGAAAACAAAATATTCTTCTTTTCTTTGCCTTTATGGATATATATGATAATATCTCTGAATATGCATGTTTTGTAGAGATCAGACATTCTTGGCTTCTTGAGACACACAAATAAATGCATTTTCTGTTATTTACAGAATAGTTTTGTCTGGAGGATCCATAGAGGGGTCTATATTGATGGTAGAGATGTGGTGCTTGGGAGTATGGCTTAGTGGTGGACTTGGTAGAGTTTGTGGTTGGACTCAATGATCTCTAAGTTCTTTTCCAACCTAGCTGATTCCATATTGCAGGATAATATTTGTTCTTGTAGCCACCAGCCTTCAGATACTGCTTTTCACTGTAGGTCTGTATAGCTTATTAATATTACTACTATCCTTTTTAATATTTATACTCGTGTACTTCACAATTTCCATGTGATGACTTCCACGTTTTGGAGGCAGATTTTACTGGTGCATACACAAGAGTTCCATTCCCAGGTCTTCCCTGAGCAAAGTGCAAATCCTCTGCTTTATTTCAGGTGGACAGCAATGTGTTTAAGGTCGAGTTTGTCATCAAATTTATTCCCATCTGTCCCCTCAGCTCCCAGCTCTATACTCATGCTATGTCCAATTTGCAGTCACAGATGGATGGAAACTGCCAGTTGTGATACAGAGATGGGGTTTTCCTGGCCTGGAGATGGGTCTGGGAAGGAAGAGCCACACTCCAACCCCCCAACTTCCAAACCTGCTGCTCCAGGAGCAGGGGGGATTCTCCAGACAGAGTCTCAGGGGTGTGTGCAACGTGGTGATGCTGCTGCAATGCACAGGAGCAGTTCTTGTGGATCATAAAAGGCACTTGTATTAAAACCCCAGCCATTTACCATTTCTGGAGAGGCTGGGTTAGCACTGGGGTAATCACTCTAATGGAGCTGGAAAGGTGTCATGCTACAGTTGTTTTCATCTTTAAGTGATGCTCTTTCTGGCTATTATTCCACTTTTAGTAGCTCCCCTATTGTGTTTCCCAGTCAGAGCTAAATGCTCCTGAGCCCTGGGGGGTTCTGCAACAATTGCCACTGTCAGAGCAGAGGGAGTGAGGGCTCTGAGCTGCTCTAGGGGATGCCCAGAGCACAGTACCCGTGGAGCACTGGCCATAAGAACCATAACACTGTTGATTCTCTGCCCACTTGCAGGCAATGAAACATCTCCTCCCATCCCATAATCCAGTCTGCTGACAGCACTGTCCTCCTGCTGCTTGTCCTCAGAGGGCTGACTCCATCCTCTGCTCACCACTGAGTTCAGACTGATGAAAAAGCATGTGTACTTAAGGAAGAAACTTCTCAGGGGGTTATTTACCATCCACCCTGCATTGCCTGTGCAGTGATTTTGTGGCACTTGAGACATGGAAGGTGCTGTTTGGAGTTCTGGGGGAGCCAGTCCTGCCTTGGCCTCAGGGAGCATCAAGAGGCAATTCTGACACCCTTACTCTGCTGTGCTGTGCAGAATCCTGCTGCTGGTTGTGAGTGAAGGTGTCAGGAATGAAGGGATTTTAGTCTGATAGAGGAAACAGGGAAAAATTCAGCCCCAGTGCTATGTCATAAGCAGAGACAGCATGAGGAGTGATGACTCCCATCCTCACCAGCTACAGTTCAGCTGGTTCATTCAACATCATCAGCTATTTAGTCAGGCTTGACATTTGCCTTTTGCTGCTTGTTCCTGGGATTTTTCAGCTCTGCTCAGTGTGGGTTTTGCTCCCACTTTTTTGTGTGGTAACCTGGGAAGTGATGACCCATGGATGCAGCTGCCCTAAGAACTGATACCAGTTTTCCTTCACCTGCCATCCCCCTCAATGGTTTTATCTGCCAGTGCCAGGGCAAATATCCTGCATAAGGCAGCATTAGCTCTTTGTGGGCAGCTGGAAGAGGAGCCCCATGTGAGTAGCAGCAAAACTTGGCCACTTGTTTCCCTGGCATTTGTGCCAGAGTTCTCTTTGGTTTGCTCCATGCAGATTTGGGACCTTGTGTTTCATTTGGAATTTGGCTCAGGACTGAACCCAAGCTCAGGGGATGATGCTGCCAAGTTGGTTTTTTTTCTGGTTTTGTGTCAAGAGCAACTTTGGATGGAAGCTGGAACTGAACCAGGCACGTGATCTAACTTCTCTGGTGGCTCATGTTGAGGAAAGCCAGCCTTGTCTAGCCAAAATGGAGTCAGACAGAGGGTGTTAGATACTCCTGATGTAAGATTGAAGTCACATCCATGGATATTTTTCCTCTCCTTTTTACTCTCAGTCTCACAAAAGCACATTTGTGGAGCAAACCTTCAGTGTGAAGGTGATGATTGTCTTTTTTTCTCCCCCTCTCCATGTCTGGAGCAGATGAGTCTATCCCTTTGGAGTGCATGCTTGAAGGAAAAGGATGCCAGAGCTCCCATGGTTGAATAGCAGGTGCCTGGAGCTGCCACGTCCCTGGAGCCTTAGGGACAGGTCCCCAAAGCAGCATCTTTGCAAACTTGGAAGCATCCTTCTGGGCACTGTGCTGAGGTAATAGATAAAAAAGATGTGCTAATAGATAAGCTGAGTGAACTGATCAGTGTGTCAGCATTTCTGTCCATACAAATAACTGCTGAAATACTGATTTTTGGACTCTCATCATCCTTTTCTCAGGGAGAGAGATGATCTCACTAAAGGTATCTTGCTTGTCACACACCAAACAGGCACTGGCAGAGGCTTGGGGTGGCATTTTTCATCCTGCTTCCAGCCAAATCCCCAGCACTGCTCTCCAGTGTGAGCAGTGGCTCTGTGGAACCCCCCAGACAGTCAGGGGGAGCAGGCACAGGGCTGCTCTGGATCTGCAAACACCTTTTGTGTTGGATGCAGATCTGACTCCCACCTATTCCCAACTAAACAAGTTTTATTTTTAGCAGTTGGCTGCAGAGTGAAATAAACAGGCAGAGGGGGGGAAAAATAAGCAACTTGCAATTCCATTTTCCAATATATAGAGATATCACTCTTATTTGGTGGAGTTTCTGCTATCTCTTGTCATATCAGTGCCTGTTTCTGAGCTCTCCGCTGAACCAATCTATTTACTTTCCCTCTTGGGCTGCCTTTCAAGCAACACCTGAGTGATGCTGATCAGCCAGGAGAGATGTGATATGTGACCTACCCACTCGACTTGCAGCAAAGCAGGCTCCACAGAGCCTATTTTTAGAAGGCCAGTTTCTCTGGAATTCTGTGTTTGCTTCATCTGGAGTACAACTAAAACCTTTTGATTAATTTTAGAGGCAAAGCTCCTCAGAATAAAATTTGATTTAATAATGGAATTGCATTAAAAATATAGATGAGAAAGGGGAATTGATGTCTCTGTGGGAACTCAGATTTAAACACAATCTACCTGGAACAGACATTCAGGATATAATAAACACAAGATTCACGTTGAGCACTTGAGCCTTGTGGAGTCTCCAAGCCCATCCTGTTTAAAAACCTTCCTGCACAGGAGCTGGTTCCCACTCCCAGGCTTTTTTTCTCTGGTTTATTGTAAGTAAAGAGCTCCTTGCTGGTCCTTGCACCACCATTCCCTTCCCCAGGGCTGATTTCCTGGTTCCCTCACCCACAAGAGCTTGATCTCAGTGACAATATGAGGTGTGGCACCCTGAGGCAGCAAATATCTTTAAAATTGGTTTAAGAAAATGAAAAAAGATAGGTCAGGATTTAATCCTGTGGTCTAAGCACTGAGCTGAGAACCCAGAGCTTTCCACCTGGCTGGGGGACTCTACATTGCAACAGGATTCTGTTCTGGATCTCTTTTTTCTCCTTAGAAGAGATTTGTGTGGGCAAGGTGCACTAATTTACCAAGGTGAAGACATAACAGGGTTTTTTTACCATTTTTGTGCCCACCTAAGTTGAAATGGAAACTATTATTTTAATCTGAAACATTACTTTTTTTTTCTTGTTAAGCTGCAAGGTCTGGATTGTGTGCTCTCTCTTGATGAGTGCTGACAGATTTTGGTCTTTCTTACACATTAATAATCTTTTTTTTTCTTCCATCTTTTGTTCCAGTTTGCTTCTTGCCTTGAAAGCTCTTCTAAAATCTAGTTAGTTTTGTCTTCTTAATATTGTTGTAGGATCATGGAATGGTTTGGGTTGGAAGGGTCCTTAAGGTTTGGAGTGAACATCTTGCAAGTTCAGACACTTCCAATCTCAGAGTTTGATCCACTCCCATTTCATGAAGAAAATGATTTTAAATTAAATTGCTTAGCACAAGTCACACCGAGGATGATGAGGAGTAACTGTCTTTTTTGATTTGCCAAACACCCTTCAGGAAGCATCACAGAGCACCCCCCAAAAAAAGAGAAAGGCACTAGGAAATCAAAAATAAAAAAGAGAACCCACAGTGTGGTCTTTGAGATGTTCTTTCCAGCATGATTTATTAGTCTCTCAGTTGTGGTTCAGGAGCTTACAGTGCAGCCACGTAGGCTGCCTTGACAGAGATGCATGTTGGGGCTGTAATGTGGAGGGAGGTGGCTGAGAGTTCAGGGAAATAAAGCAGCTTTTTTTCTTTCTTACTCTTTTTGTTTCTTTTTTTCCTTTTTTTTTTCTGAGGAGTTTGTGCATCATGCATTTGCTAAACTATTCCTTTTTCCTAGGCCTTTTTATTCCTTTATTCCTTCTATTATGACTCCTTTTTATTTGCTTGCCCTCATATTTTTGCTTCTATGGAAGCCTTAATGTCACTGATTTCTCTCCATGGCCAATAAACCATTAATAATTCACAGATATTAACCAGCAGCAAGACCAAGAACTTCCAGTGGTATCCCCATGCATTGGTATTTCTCTTTACAGTGGATGTGCAACAAGATGAATTACAGAAAACCCACCTACACTGGCACCACCTACATGTTTCTCACCAGTTTTCATGCCCCTGCTCTCTGGTAATGGCTTTGGCATTAGAAAAGTGCCTCCAAAATATTGGTACCAATCAAAAGGCATCCCACTGACTCAGGGCTCTGTGGCCACCATGGCAGAGATCTTGGGGCATCACTTTGGGCAGTTTCAACACTGAAAACATGATTAAAGAGAATAGTTCTGCTGTAGGGGCCCTTTTAGGTGATCAAGAATATGACAAACTCTATTCTCTTTCAGAGCCCAGAGAAGTTTTCATGTGCTAAATATTTTTAATCTCATTTTCTATTTCCAGGCTCTTGTTTCACAAAGTCGTTTTTCTCCATCCCAGTACAAACACTGCAGCAGATTTCAGAGGGCTTTTGTGTCTGTCAAAATTCAGTTGCATCAGTCTGTGCAAGGCTGGGAAACTTCAGGAAGCAATCCTGGTGGAAAAACAAACACAGAAAAAATGGCAAATATCAAGTATGGAATAGTTTTGGGAAGCAGATAAGTGACTTTATTCCCCAGGCTGACTAACAGTGGAAGGGAGAGAGGTTATTCAGTGGTTATCACAGACAATGGATGATTGGGCTTTTGGGTTCTTTTTCTTTGCTGACTCATTTTCTGGCCTTTAATGACTCAAACTTCATGTCATTGTAGTCTGGGAAAATGGGTGTAATAAGGATGTGTCTCCCAGAAGCATTGAGGCTTCATTGACACTGCTAAAATATTCTGATATTTCTGTTTGAAGCCACTAAAATGGAAATAGCAGAGGCACCAACTCTTTCCACGTGCACAGTTCTGCATGGAAACACTCTGGTGGGCCTCAATATTTTGCATTTTCTTTGCTTTCCTTTAGTTTTTATGCTTTGAGGATCATGCAGAAAGGTTTCCACTGGTGCATCCAGCAGTGCCACTCAATTCTGATATTTACATCATGCCATGTTTCTCTTTGTCTCCAGTGTCAGTGCTTTTCTATTGAGATGGAGGGGTTATCCAAACAGAGCTTTCTCTTTGACAGTTGCTGTGGCTCTGCTTTGGCACATGCTGCCAGGTCTTGGGAAGCATAAATGCATTCAGTGCCATTCCCATGCAAGTCTGAGGCAAAATTCCATTGATTTTCAGGAGGGCAGGATCTGATTCAATATGAAGAAAATTCCATTTCCTGCTAATAATCTATTTTGGTCTCCAGACAAGTTGCAGAGTTGCCTTTAAAACAGATGTCTAAAGCTGGTCTGCTTGTTTTGTTCTCTCTAAATCACCTGCAAAAAAAAAAAAAAAAAAAAAAATGACATTTATAAGGTTCAGTCCTTCAGATTCTGCACTGGTTGCAGTGCAGGCTCCAGGGCAGAGCCACCAAAGTGCTGAGCCTTTCCTGCAGCATCTCTGAGGAGATGGTGAGAGCTTCAGAGCTGGGCAAACACCAACCAGAAGAGAAGAAACTGGCAGAGAAGCAGGGCCAGATTCAGACTGGTTTTCTCCATCAGCCTGGCTTTAGCATCTGAATGGCAGACAGTGATCAGTGATTCAGGCCACCTACCATCCAGTGCTGCCAGACCCTGCTGCTGTGCTGGGACTGAAATTAGCTACTGGGAGCAGATTCTTCTGAATCCAGCCCTGAATTTAGGCATGGAAGCAAGTTCTGGTGCTAAAGAAGGTGGTTGAAACAGCTGGGGACCCAAAAGGATCCAAGTGTGCATATTGCTTGGCTCTGAGTTCCTAATTTAACTATGGAGGAAGAGGGAAATCTGGTTTAATTTAAGGTGAAATGGAAGGAAAAAAAAATAAAAGGATAAAATAGAAAATAATGGTGGTTTCTTCAGCACCCCTGTGTGTTTTAAGTGAGGTTTTCAAGTCGTGCACAAGGGGAAAATTCAAGTTATTCAGGGAGGAAGCTTAAGAGAAGTGCAGTGCCCAAGGGCCATGTAGTGGCAAGCAGAGTTGTGTTCAGTTGATGTGGTGATTCCAGCAAACATTTATCAGGAGTCAGGTGTCCCCTATTTATCTTTTTAGTTGTCTGCTTGTTATCCAGGTGCTGTTGTATTGTTTAGCTGCTTTTTGTAGCTGTGTTTTGGTTTTGACTCGTTGCCATGCTATAAAACGTTGCCATTAATAATAATTGCAGATGGATTTCAGTTGTCCCACGTGGGTCTGTTGTGCTCACTCTTCCTTGTTCTCTCCTTCTCCTTCTCCCTGCTTTATCTGGGATATTGTGCTTAGAGTTGTGTACAATAATGCCTAATGAATTTCATGGCTGAATAAAAACCAATAACGAGTGGGAGACAAAGACTAGAGAAAATGAGGATGCTTCAGCTGAGAGGTGTAGGAAAAGGTAAGAAAAATGCAGGAAAAAAAAGCCTGCATTACACAATTCTCTTGGATCTATCTGCCAAAGATGATCTTAGCCTCTTGATTGAAAAAAAAAAAATACCAAAACACAAACTTGGAAGTCAGTGGGTGGCTTTTCTAATGGCTCAGTGGGTTTTGGCTGACTAATGCTCCAAGGCTTCTAGATTATGAGCAAGTCCTGTTGTTATCTGTCAGGGGAGGACCTGATGGCCCTGCCCAAGAATGAAACAGTGCTAGATTGAATTCAGTTGGCCTGATGTTGGGGGGATTTTGGTGAAAAGTGGTTGTAAATAAACCCCATTTTGTAGCAGATTGAGTCAGAGCTCAAAAGGCTCACTGGGGTTTTCTTGTCCTTCCCCACTGGGCCAGCATCCCTGACTGGGAGAGTCAAATGGGCAACTAAGCTCTTCCAAGGAAGCCAAAATTCTCTTTTATCTTTTCCCAAGCCAGTGGCTGCAATGGTTGGTATTTCAGACCTCAGCTGATGGACGTTGTGTTTATTATGAAGCGTGGAAAAGAACCATTAATGATGTGAAATATTAAGACTTCCAGATTCTCTCCCAACATGGGCAGCTCAAAGTTTCCCCCTGAACTCCCTGGAATTGCAGGGCCAGGGCAGAGCAGTTGTCTGTCTGCCTGGCAGAGCTGGCACCAGATGCCCCAGCAAAAGGAGGCTGCTGGAGACTAGGACCATGCAGGTGTTGGGAAGAGGGATGGTGGGTTTGTACCCTCACATCTCTGTGTGAAGGACACACTAAAAAGGACAAGAATTCCCACATGCCCTGCAGCATAATGTTGTGGGAGTGAAACAAGAAAATAAAAGTGTGATTGTTCCTCTTTGGAATGAAAGAGAGAGGGAGTTGAGTGCATTTTCATCTCTGTCCTTCTGCCTCTTTCTCCTTCCTAGCACCATCAACATCTTTTTTAATTGCTGGAATATTTATTTTAATATTTTTTCCCCTTTTTTCCCAATTTGAGAGGTAGTGACAAGGAAATTTCCTGCAAAGCTGAAATGGGTGAGAAAAAAAAGACTTTAAAGGAGGGAAAGGCAGTAACAGCAGACAGCAGTCTGAGCAAAAAACCTTTGCAGGCACCACTCCTCTCTCTGGAGCTCCAAAGTGAGGAACCAGATCCCTGATGTCTGGGAAGGTGCTTGGAGTTGCCATGAAGAGGTAAGAAGTGACAATGGTTTGCAGCACAGCTTTTCCCAGGGCATGTTTGCTCAGAGCAATGTACATTTTCATGAGTGAAGTCATCCACCTTGAATGGCTTAATTATTGGCAATAAAAAGCAACCACAGGGCTGACCTGCAAATTACAGGGATAAAAAAACTTAAGTGCAGGTTTAGACTTCAGTGAAGCTTTGTTGAAACTCTGTAGGTATTCCAAGTGTATGCTTAAGAATGTCAGATGAATAAATAACAGCTACTTGAGCCATCTACTCTTTTTAACTGCAATTAGTGGTACACTGCAATCTGCTTTCCAAAAGAATTGGAAGTTTTCCAGGGACCAGAGCAAGCCCTGGGATGTTGGTACAGTTGGTAGGGGTGGAGTGGTGTGATGTCCTTGCAGGGTGGAGGAGTGAAAGCCAAAAGAGAATGATCAGGCAGATGCTGGATGGTAAATGTCTGTATTTTAGCTCAAGCTGGGCAAGGAAAAAGATTTCCCAGAGAATAGCTGGTGTTACTCTTAAAGCAATAGTTGGAAAAGCTCTTCTAAAAAGAAATGCATAAAATTCACTTTTCTTTCCATAAATACTGTTCAATATAGGTAGTTTGCCAGGTGCTGAATTCAGTAACTCATACATTGTATTCAATTAAACATACTTTAGGATGGGTAGGTTTAGCACCTACAGATTTACAGACCCTTTCTGATCCTTCTTTTCACCTTGATGAAAAAAAGGCAGCTGAAGCATCTTGGCTGTAATATGAAGAGAATATTAAGAATCCAAATAAACTGGAGTTGCTGCCCAGTGCACATTTTAATGCCTTACATTGCTGGCTGTTCATATGTATAAGGGGGTAGTTCTATTACCTGCAAGCCTCTTTTCACTGTGTAAACCTTTTAAAATCACCAAGCATAGAAATGAGTACAGATTTCTAAACCACCTTCCTCTGACAGAATGGAAAATGAGGAGGTTTGGGGTTTTTTTTCTGCTATTCTGTATAACCTGTGTAGTTCCAGTGGCTTCAGCATACTGAGATTTGAGATTAGTTCAAGGGATGTGGTTTTGTCACTAGGGCACTGTAGCACCTACCAAAAAAAAACAAAACAACCCAGAAATAGTCCTTTTTCTTCCTTTATTTCTCCAAGGCTTGTCTTTGTGTTGCAGTGCAGAGTGATGTGAGCTGGTCACTGCAAAGGGGATCCAGCTTCAAGCTCCTTGTGTCCCTGTCCACCTGGTCATCACCTGTGGGTTATCCTGTTCCTGTCTCAGTGCTGGTTATCCACCTGCTGTCTGCATCTTGTTTGTTTGCCATTGCAACAGAGAGGAGAAGCCTTCAGTGCACAAAAATCCACCCTGAAAGTTAAACTGAGCTCAAAATCCAAATTCAGTTACACTACCAGGGCTGAGAGTGGTCACATTCCTCCCTTTGATGTCAGGGGATTCAAAGCCAAAACTCATTTAGGATTTGAAAAGCTCCAAATCCTTCTGCCCTGGAATATATTTTTATCTGTAGATTGCATCTGTCAGAACAGAGGAGTCCAATATAAAATTGTGTGAGTTGTGGATCCAGGACAGAGGGCTGAAATCCCACTTTCTTTGCCAGGACATGTAGCAATGATTTGGGTTTTTTTATTCTTTATGTGTTAAGGAATGAAATAATTCTGAAACTAAAGAAATGATTTCAAGAGTTACCTGTAAAAAAAAAGGAATAAATTGCCACATTCAGCTGTGTAAAGACACAAACCCACAT
>JAOEGS010004524.1:38262-55199 GCA_025447755.1 Corythornis vintsioides | reverse complement strand
CCAGGAATTCAGGTTGAGCAAGAAGAGTATCATGCTTGCCAGGCTGCACCTCAGTCCATTTCAGAGCCTTCAGAATGCCAGAGCTGCACAGGAGAAAAATCTCTGCAAATTCTAGGCTCAGCTTAGGAAATTCTGAGTCATTCTAGACACTGTACTAAAAAAAAAAAAAAAAAAAAACCAAAAAAACCCAAATCCAAACCTGCTGTAATTGTGCCCAACTAATTCATCTTAATGCTGAAAGACAAAAGTGGCATCTTTGGTCAATATTTATCCAGGAATATTGAAAAGAACATTCTCTGCTGTCACTCAGACCACTGCACTATCAGAAGAGATCCATGGCAGTGCTCAAAAAGCAAAAATTAACCAAAATACAGTTCTCCTTTTGGAGGAAAGCAATTGAACATCTAATGAAAAAAGCAGCTTCACTTGAGGGGTGAATGTGCAGCCCATCAAGCCTGCCATATCATCTTAAAATGGATCACTCTGCATTAGAAAATGTCAAGATAATCAAAAGAGAGGGGAAATTAGAGCTCTGCAGTAAATGAATGCTCTGGAGGTGCTCAGGTGGTAAAATACTGTGACATCCACCTACCAATCCTGGCTCCCCAAACACTTCTGGCACACACAGGTGTTCTTCTGCATCCACATTTCTGGAAGGTGGTGAAGCTTTGGGTGTGATTTTCAAGCTGATCTTAAGAATGAGTTCTGAAAAGCCTGGGATTAGTGATCTCCCTACTGATCACCATGGCTCTGTGGCTGGCTGCCCTGCTCTGATTGCCCCAGAGCCCCTTGGTAGTCTCTCACACAGCAGTGAACCTCACCCTGCCCAGTAAATCCTGGCAGCAAATGGGTGATTGAGGCTGGGGCTGCAAATTAAGAGCTTCACTTTCCTGTTGGAACCACTGGACTGATGATCTTAGACTCAGAGAGATGTCTGAGTGAAGGGAGCTCCAGAGCTCACCCAGCCCAGGGCCATCTCAGCTAGAGCAGGGTGCTCAGAGCCTCCTCAACCCCCCCCTGGCATCTCCAGGGATGGAGCCTCCACCACCTCCCTGGGCACCCTGCTCCATGATGGGAAGTTCAGAGTGTTTTCAGTGATTCAAACCAGTTTCTGTGTGGAAAGTTTAATGCCCCACAGAAATCTGCATGGGATGGGTAACACTCCCCTGGTGACCCATGTGTGCTGGGAGGGCAGCCATGGGCATACTGCAGCACCCTTGGGAGGCTCTTCTCCTACCATAATCATGCTAGGCACAAGCTGTGCATATTATGGGGAGTCTGTGGCTCATTTATGACTAAACAAACTCTTTTCTGCATCCTCAACTCCTCATTTTCCAGACAAGAAAATTGTACCTTCTCCCAAAATCAGCATTTCTCTCCTCTCTGGCCAAAGGCTGTTTTATTAACTCCCACCCGACTTCTGTTGCCTGTCATTTGCTGCTGCTTTCCCATCTGAAAGAAGACTGGTTGTGTCATAATTCTTTTTCTTCAGTTCATCTCCAGAAAGATGCTGAGTGTTTCCTAATGAGCTCAGGCAGTGTTCAGAGCCAAGCCCCTGAGATGCTGTCCGAGGACACCAGTTGCCCTCAGATCTCAGTAACTGAGTCGTACAGCCCGTGCTCAGGCAGCCTCAGGTTCTCCCTGCAGCTCTTGCAGCACATCAGGGGCTGGGAAATCGTGGTATTTAAAGAAAAAGAGGGAAAAAAAAACCAAAACAAAATAAAAACCAGCTTAATTAGGGAGCTGAAGTCGTGTTTGGTTTTGCTTGGGTTGGTTTTTTAGTTGGTGACACACACCACGGTGTGGAAACCTGCTGGGTTGTAGCTCATCACAGAAAGCTGGAGCTAAAATACCTCTGTCCAGGGGAGGACCAGCTAGAAATACTGAAGATTTAGCTTGGTTTTGGGGGGCAGATGGCTAAACCTTAGCTAGGGATTGAAAACTCATTTGAACTGCTTGGGCATCTCCCTTCCACCTTCTTGCTCCCATGTCCAACCCACAGCAATACTGTGCTCAGGCATTTTGGGGAGAAAGGGAACTTTTTTGCAGCCCAGTGTTGCCTTGAACCCTCCCCTGCATGGTCAGAGCCCATGCAGCTTGGATTGGTGTCTTCTGTATTGGCAGGTAACGTGCTGGAGAAGAAGCCATGGGTTAGTCAGGAAAAGAAGATAATTTAGTTTCTTGCTAATAACTGTGTCTAATCATGATTAGATTATACTTTTCTACTGTGATGATTAAAAGCAAAAGCAAAAGCTGGCCATCTCAGTCTGCAGTGCTAGTTAGGTAGCCTGTTCATACTAATTATTAAAGCCTTAATTTGATGAGCTGCTTAGTGCAACTGCATTTGTGGAATGACTCTGAAGCCTGAGCACAGCTAGTTATTCTGCCAGTGCAGGGGATGAAAAGGCACCCAGCCCCTGGAGAACAGGGGCAAGAACAGGAGGAAAGCAGGACCTGTCTGTCCATCTCCTGGCAGCCCTCGTGGGCCAGCATTCAATGGTCCAAAAAGCTGCTGAAGGACACAGCAATAAATGTAGGCTTTCATCATCATGAATAAAAGGCTTTATCAGGTCTCTTCCATTGCAGTCCAGCTAAAAGCTGTCCTGGGTGCTGCCACAGACACCAGTTCAAAAGAATATTGTCACTCCAGTCCTTGCTGTTCGTGGTGTCTTCAAGAAACCAAAGCAGTGACATCTGAGGCTGAGTGTTGGAGTACAAAGCCAAACACTGTGTTTCAGAGCTGGGCTGGCCTCTCATCTTCCAGGACAAGTCACTTCCATCACACACCTGAGTGCTCAGGACTGGAACTGAAATGGGTTTGGATGTGCTGCTTGTGGAGAAGGGAGGAGATAAGGTCCCACTCAGCACTGAAAGCCTGGAGTTGTCCAGGAATAAGGGAAAGGAGGAGAGTTGGACTCAGTCTCTCCTCCTCTGTGCCCTGTGAGCAGGAGGAGAGCATCCTTCCTGCAAAGCCTCACACACAGCAGGCTTGAAGAGGCTTGGAATCAAATCAGCAAGGGAATTTAGCACGACACTGGAGTGGAGCAAGGACTCTGCTTTTAAGTTGCTAAGGAACCTCAGATGCTCTGGAATCTATTTTTAATTGACCCACCAAGCAAGAGTTGTGTTACAAGAAAATGCTTTCTGGGTCTGGTGAATGTGGAATTTGTGAATTGAGATCATTCAGAGAAGCAAGAGTTCAGCTGAGGCTGAGATGTCTGATTTTTCACAGCAGCCCTTCAGAGAAATGTTTAAAATAAATCCAGACTGAAGCCTGTTAGATATTTGGTAGACTGTGGTTTATTGGTTTAAAAGTTTAGCCAACTTTCCTGTTCCTCCTTCAGGGTGGAGAAAAAAATGGAATTACTTGTGTCTTGAGCTCATTCAGGTTTAACCACAAAGAGAACTGCAAGTAAAACCCAAGTGAAGTGCTGCTGGTGATCACAGTTGTGCTGCATGGTTGGACCTTTGCAATATGTCTTGTAAGTTTATTCCCTTTAAAAGAACTTACCTAAGGCTTAGAGATTTGAGATACTGCTGTTGTATTTAGACCATCTGTCTTCTGATACTCTGAAATGATATTTTTCATAGCACAGTCCCTATCAGAGCTGTGGGATTATTAAAAACCAATTTGCTTTTTTTTTTAATTGTATTTTTTTGCCAGGCAAAGCTGCTTGGCACCAACACTGTGGGGAAACAAACACAATCAAATATTCTGCCAGTCCTGCACTCCCATGTGTTCAGCTCAGATGAGGTTGGATGCAGGAGTTTTACCTGATTACAGGCAGGCAAAGCAGTATCTCCCTTTGCACCCAGTTTGAAGGCACAGGCTTGGCAGGCAACTTTATGATATTATTATTTATATTGAAGTCCTGTCCAAGATCTTCATGTTGGAGATCATTTGCTGTAAGACAAAGCACCTCTTTTTCTTAAAAAAACAGAAATTAACTTGGTTTTGGGGAAATAAATGAACACACCTCCAGGTGCTGCTGTATCAGCATTTTGAGACATACTGTGTAAAGGCCAAGAAATTCTAAATTGAAGAAGATATGTTGAAGAAAAGGTTGGATTCTTCTCAACCTTGTGGCTCAGATCACAGTTAATACCAGAATAATTTAAGGCATCTTTCATGGACTCATTCAATAATCTGATAGGCCTCACCCATTTTTAACTGCTCTAATTGTATTTGGTTTTAAATGATCTGACATTCATTGGTTTTTCTGACAATTTTAATTTATTCTAGTGTATTTTTCTAATGTCTCCCTATGCCAGAGGGTAGTGGAGGCTGGAAGTATTAGGATAACAAGACCATGTGGGAGTGGATTTATTCTGAGGCCAGAATATAGGTTATAACTAAGAGTAATGGGATAAATAAAGATGGGGACATTGAGACTTGGCAGTAAATATGGTGGAAATATTAGAATTAGTTGCAGCTAGATGGGATAAATGAGAAGAATTAGTATACATGGAGCAATCATCATTTACAGCAGGAGATGACCTCTGTTTTCTATCTCCATTTTGACTATTTCTCCTCCACTGCTCCATCCAGCTCCTTCAGTGGCACTGGAAAGAATTGATGGAAAAAAGCAGAATACAAGATAAGAGATCTCTTCCTTCAAGCCTGCAATGGCACTAATAAGGTGATAAAAGTGAATTTTGATAGTTTAATTTGTGGAATGTGCCTTTCTGAAGTGCTGAGATGGATTCTCAGTGGGCAACTTTTATTTTGAGGATGAGATTGTAATGCAGTAGGACCTGGAGGTGATGGGACACTTGGTCTGCAAACCTGGAGAGAGAAGCTCTGGGAAATCTCTGCTATGGAAGTGTAGGCAATGGCCAGGGAAAGAAACAGTGATCATTTCTGGTCACATCTTCTAGTAGCATCCCAAAAGTGGAGTGCTGGAAGTGCTGTGGGAAGCAAGGTCACATTGCTACCTAGTGGTCTCATGTGGAGAGACCATCACATGTGTAACTGGGGCTTCAGGAGAAGGATGGAGAGGAGAGAGGTGGCAGAGCAGAGTGTGCCAAGGGTGGAGTTGGGAGCACAGCCCCAAGGACCATCCAAATACCAACTGTGCTTTACAGAATAAAAGAGAAATGGAAGGAGAACAGGCAGCTGGAGCCAAAGGAAGTGTAGCATCAGCAGAGCAATGGCCCAAGAAATAAACCCACTTTGGTGAAGCTCCTTTGAGTACTTTCTCTGAGCACATCAAGTGTGTGATGTGTAGTGATGACTGCTTTTGGGTTGGTTAGATACACAGAACCAGCTCTGAGGCATTTGAGTGCTGCCAATTTACCAGCCTGCTGACTGTGAGGTAGTGAAGATAAAGGAGAGAGACATAAGAGAGTAACCAGACAAGTAAACAAATCTTCCATCTGTGGAGAAGAAAGGAATTTTTGCCTCCCCTTAAGTTGTGATCTTTTAAAATACCATTTCAGAAATATTAGGGCTCATTCCATCTAATCACTGTGTCACTGTTACTGGGCTCTTTCTGCTGGGCAGGGCTGGAAGTTGAAAAGCAGTGATGAGAACACCAGCTCTGCTTATTAGTACAAGCAACCTGCAGATGAACTTGAGATATTTTATTCATTAACAGCTGCATTATTCTCCCTTGGAAATCTCAGCAGAAAAGGCAATGATGGCACTGCCCAGGAGACATTGCTCAGCTGGCAGAGCCAGAGATGGCAGGTGGGTTTTCCAGGGCTCAGTGTTGAGTAGAAATATTGCAGCTAAAGCAATGGCCTTTGCAGACCATCAGGATGGGTTTATCCTCAGAGCTCCCTGCTAGAAAACATCCCCATGGATTTTTGTCCAGGTTAATGTCTCTCTGCTCACAGAAGACAGAGCTGCAGCTTGTGATTTGTTAACCAAGCTACAGCTCACCATTTATGAACCACAGGTTGGAAGGAGGTGGACTGCTCTGTTTCCTTTTTTTTCCCCTCATTCTCACTTCTCTGAACTTCTTTAATCATGTTGTCTCATTAGCAGAATATACTTGATTAACTCGTTCATTTAATGAGGTGCTTTGGGACGTTCAAGACAGCAGTCCATTCTGCTGAGATGGTAAAAAATAAACTTGAAAATGCCAACAGATCTCCTGTTGCTCTTTGGTAGGAGAGAATATTCCATTCTGGCTGGTGCCCCCTTCAAGCAGTTGGTTTTCAGATGGTTCTTAATAACAAGTGTTGGCCCACTGTGGCAGAAACTGCTTCCTTTTCTCAGGCAAATACTTAAATTCACTAAGAGTAGGTCAAGTTTGCCTGATTTTCAAGTAATTAACACTTCTTTTTAGGGTTGGGGTTTTTATCCTGCTTATTAGAGAGAAGGTAGTGATGCTCATTTACATGAGATCTCAAAGGGGAATGTCAGAGGCAATGGAGTTTTCCTCTTACTGGGCATTTTGACTTGAGGCTGCCATGCTCTGGGATGGAAGAATGGAGCCTAGCTCCAAATACCATTAGGAAAACAAGAGGCTGGATGCTACAGTTGTGTTTTGGATGATCCAGGTCTTTAAAGACAGCTGGAATTTATCTTTCTTGTCAAAGCCAATTCTCCATTATTTCCCCATTTTTCATGTTCTGTTTTGTGGGTTGGTTGCTTGTGCCTGTAAGAAATCTAGGAGCAGTGTTAGCTGATTGCATTTATTTAACAAAGGGCTTGGCTCAGCTTTTTTTGAGCTGGGGAGTGAGTTTCTGGTGTCCTGAAAGGTTGAATCATTGGAGTTCAGCGTGCTCAACATCTGCACACCACTGCAGCAGCTGGCAGGCTCCTTGTGCACATCTGCTTGCTGCTCCAGCTGCTTTTCACTCAGGCAAAGTGCATGTGGCAGCTGAAAGGGCTCTTTGCAGCCAGGGAGATTTCTCTGGGCATTTTGTGACAAGAGACAGTGGCCAGAACAACGTGGAGAGAGGGAAACAGTGGAGAGAAGATGGCAAAGTCCCACATCTGTAGAGATTTGCTGCTGAGCTGCTGAAGTGCTCCTACCTCCCATTCTGGGCTTTGAATGAGCTGCTTCACTTCAACAGAGTCTCCTACTGTGAGACATGTGGAAGGCTGATGATATTTTTAGAACCCTTTCAAAGTCAACCCTCTGAAGGTGAGAAGTTTTCACCCCTGATTTCTGTTCCATTTGTTTTGATCAGGGATACTCTGCTGATGGGTTTAAATCTCCTGGAATCTCATCATGTTTCTCCACCATTAGCATGTGACTGTGTGCCCTTATCACCAGAGATGACTCAGTGATACCTTTATGGAGGAGCTAATAACTTGGATTTTCATAGATTTGGCCAGTGATCTTCCCAAATTGCCATCTTATGCTGCCTGTCATGTCTTATTAAAGGGGTTTAAGAGATTCTTAAGAAATGTCTTGAGAGAAAAGGCCTGTGAATGGTGCACCATTAATGGAGTGTACAGCTGTGGGCAGGAGGCTGAAGCCACCTGAACTGATAGTGTATTCCAGCAATAACACCTCACCTATGGCTCAGAACGTGTTGGTGACTCCTACTCACATCTCTTAAGATCATACCCATCTTTTCCTCTGTTTGAAAGCACATCTGTGAATTACCAATGCCAGGCCAGGCTGGATGTCCTCTACTTCTTCTACCTCCTCCTTGCCCCATCCTCCTTTGTTCTCAGATCATCTGGGAACACCACCTGGATTGGAGGAGTGAAGCCAGAGCTCTCTGGATGTGCACCAACACATAGCAGTGGTGTGGTCTGTGACCTGCTGAGCCTGGTGCCAGCACTGAGTCCACTGTTGGTGGAGCCAGGGGGTTGATCAGTGAAGCTCCAGGTCAGGTATCTGGATGTGAAGATCTTGTAGAACACGACTGTAAGTTGGTTTTTGTGTTACTCCCATCCTGAACCTTGAAGCCAGGCCCCACCCCAGTGGTATGAGCTGAGTGAGCTCAGTTGTGTACCCAGCTTTCCAAGGGGGGCTGTTCAGGTCCTTTATGGTACAGTCCCATTGTGTTGTCACTTGTCCCTGCTTGCCTGGAGCTGTTTACCTAGTTACCATCCTCTCCCGTGGTCTTGATACTGAGCATGTTGCTGCCATTAGTGGAAAAGGGTGAGAGAACCTCATTTGTTTGAGGAAGAGGTTTCCAGGAGAGGGCAGCCACCGTTCATTCTGGGTCAGCTGATGCAGTGCAGTGTGAATAGGGAGCAGTTTGGCTGGGACTCTGCTGCCCAGCGTGGTTTGTGTGCTTAGCTCTCTGCATTTGTTCTTTTGTTTGGATTGCAAAGGCTTAAAAGAGAGAGTTTTTCCACAAATTAATGCTGGGAAAGACAAGGCTCTTAATAGAGTGGTTAACTCTCAGTGCCCTGCACTCGCTGAAATTGCAGATGCTCCTGGGAACAATTTCCACTATAACTCATCAGCTTTTGCTTTTGTTTTTTTAATAACTCATCAGCTTCTCTTCACTCTCTTAGTTAAAAACTCTTTCTGGAAGAGCATAGCCCAAACTGTTGCTAGAAACCTGAAATTGTCAGGGAAAAAACTGCCTTGCACTGAAAGCTTTTATCCTCTCTCCTCTCCTGTTTTCCATATAAACCTCTCTGCATCTGGCTGTGAGGGTGGTAAGTGAGCACTAAGGGGCATACCCACAGTGAGAAGAATTCTGGGACTGAGGTGACAACCAGGACCCCTTGGATGACCCTCAGTCTTTGTATTAAGACTGCAAGGAAAGTTGCCTTTTCATATGAAATGGGGTAGCTTCATTTCTTGGATCAGTTCAGAACAGCAAAAGCTGGTTTTGTCCTTTTATCTTTATTTTTTTCTTACCTTTTATATATTTTTTTTAATCTATTTTCCTGCACTACCAAATAAAAACTCCATGAAATGCCTTTTACCAAATTCCTGGATAATAGAAATCCGTGGATGTTTCTGAAGCTCATCCCTGCAGGTACAGAGGTGATGGGGCTTTTTGGATGAGGAGGTTTTGGTCATGTTTTGTAGGAGGTGCAGTCAGTATCACTCCAGTGTGAATCCACAATACACTCCATGGCTTCAGAGTGGTGCCTAAGGAAGACAAAGTCTTTCTGTGTGTGAGGAGGCTGGAGCAGGGATGCAGGGTTGGGGCAGGTTGGAGCAGGGAAGGGATTTGCCACCAGAATGACCAATGAAAAAGAGAGGGGTTGGGATGCTTTGCAGCCCTTGAGGGGTGAAGCCCAAGGCATGGCTTGCAGTGTTGGGTATGGAGAGGATTTAATTCTCCACTCTCTCCTGCTGAATTCAGTGTTTCTTTTCTTCTCTCCTCCCCCTCAATATTTAATTTGTAGTCTTAAACACAAAGTTTTCATCCTTTCTGCACTTCCCTGTGCTGATATCTGAGGTCTCCATTCTTTCAATATGCAGTGATGGGGGGGGGGAAATGGTTTCTAAGCCCTTCAACTCCTTTATCAAAGAATTCTCCTTTAAATAGCATTATTTATATTTCAATTTAATTTTCCTTACGGTTGGATTTCCTTTTATCCTCTCTCCCTTCCTGCATGTCCTATAAATTCTCAGGTTTTACCTTCAGTTTAGTGTAAGACTTATTCCTGTAAGGAGTTGATACCTCCATGAGCCAGCACAGGGATTTGGAAAGCTTACAATTACAATGTTTTTCCTCTAGCTTCTGGAAGTTGCATTCCCCTCTCAATTCTAAGCTTATGCATTCATTTCTGCTCAGTAAAAACTCCTGCCTGGCTCTTCACAGGACAGGCTAACTCCTTCCTAAAAGATCTCAGTGTCCTCACGTGGAAAACTGGTGCAGTGTTCACCTCCTTGCCTCACCAGATAGCCTTGATATTTGAGCTGCACAGTATAGGTATTTTTAATTTATTTAATGTTGTTGGTTTATGGTTTTTTATTGTCTAATTCTCCAGCAGTTCTGGCTGGACATCCCAGGAAAATAGATCTGTGTGGTTCTAACTAGATAAATTGTTCTCTTCTTAAGAACATGAGTATTGTTGACCCTAAGATCTTACAGTCTGGTATTATAAATATACACACATGTATATGTTTAAGCTATATAATTACATATATTATATATGATACATGGGGGGGATAAAGGATTAGAAGGGAAGAGGAACAGGGAAAATAGTATCACAAGGAGTAGGAGAGCAGAATAATGTTTCTGTGACCTCAGCAAGCTGGGAGTGATGTCTATGCAAGAAGCCAGGGGTACAAAACCAGGTTATAGATCTACAGGACAGCTGTTTAAGCAAAGTCTTCAGCAGAATAGAAAGGAACTCGTTTGGAGGTGTCAAAAGCAGAGATGAAGAGATTTTAATTGTTCAGGTTTATAATCCAATTAGGTCTTAGAGGAGGCTTTGGCACTGTAGGCAGAGCGAAAAGGTCACATTTGGAGAAGCTTTGTAGAAAGTGGTGTCAGGATTTAATCACAGACAGGAGGTGTGAGTCATGAGAGGAGATCAAGTCAAAGAGAAAAACCAGGATTGTCAGGAAACAGTCTGATTTTATTTCTGAAATTAAGACAGGTGTGGAAAGCAAAGGACTTAATGAAAAATTCAGGAGCTAGGTTTTGAGCATCTTCAGTTTTAGCAAGCAGTAAATTATTAACAGAAAGATCTCCTAGAGAGGCAAAAAGTTGTTTGGGTTGATTGCTCTAGGCTTAAAGATTTCTTGTTTTCACTAAGTCTGAATGTTACTCGTGTTGTTCATGTCCTATCTAACAAGGAAAAATATGGATTTGTGTCACAGAGGATAACTGAAAGCTTCCATCTGCCTGTATGGAATAATGCAGGGCTTTTGTGGCTTCAGGTTGGGTTTTGAGGCAGGTGCTGATGCAGAAGAGGGAGGGATGGTCACAATAAAGAGGTGGCAGCAGCACAGCAGGGCTTGCTGATTTCCAAGTCACATCTACCCAGATGACTGCCCCGTGTCTTAATGTGAAAGAAACACAACTGAAATGCACAGAAGCCTCATTAAGCAGATGCTCATTTGTCCTGCTTTGAGTGAGAACTGAGCAAATTCAGTGCTTTTACTTCTAAGTAGCTAAACTTTTCTGAAGCTAGCAGTGTGTTTTACAGTGGCTGCTTCTAGCAGTGATAACACCTTCTGTTTGGAGTTGCTACCAGGGATTGGAATGCAGAGCAAGGCCACTGCTAGAACTTGTGTGTCACACTGGGGGTGAAGAAAGGGAAAGGCAGCACCTGCAGGGAGGAGGGGACAGGATAGGTGACCCCAAACTGACCAACAAGGTGTTCCAGCCCATACGTGTCATATCCAGTATAGAAAGTTGTGGGCTAGGCCCAGTGAGGCCTAGCTAGGCCCAACTAGGCTCATGGCTTGGGGTGTTGTTGTTGGTTCTTCCTCTGTTGAGGGGTTCTCTCCCTCAGAGCACCAAGAAGGACTCTGTCCATTCAGCCTTCCATCCCAGTCACTGTGTTCCTGAACCTGGTGCCAGAATCCAGCTCCTGAACACAGCTCCTGGCTGCTGTGAGGCCCAGTCTGGGACTCTCCCAGTGCCAGCTCCACAGCACCAGTGATGGTGGCAGAATTACCATCAAGGGGTTGAGTTTGGTGCTGGTTTTGTACATATTTGTATCTATTCCATTATTATTATTTTCAGTTAAACTGTTTTAGTTTCTTTTTTCTAATTTCTAAGTCTCTCTCCTCCTTTTCCCTGTTGGGAAGGGAGGGGATTGAAAGAGAGCATGTTACTGCTCTGGGGGCTGCCCTAACCCCTGCCACCATTTTACTGTGCACCTCTGCTTTTGAGCAACACTGCTCTGTGGACAGCAGCCACCTGTGTTCCAGTAAGCACCCAGCATCCCTGTACAGACACTGGTGTGGAGCTGCAGTGGGTTAATAGTCTCATTTAGCTCAGCTCATTGCCTTTCAATCACAGTCAGACTAAAGGAGGCCAGGACAGCTCGGTGTCCTAGTGCTCCTATTTACACAGTGACTGAAACGTGGTAAATCATCTACCTGCCTGTTAATACATTATCTTGTGCCAGGCTGTAGCTGCTCGACAAGAACACACAAATCCTGGCAGCCTGAGAGCTCGTGCACCATTGCCTCCTTCTTTTCTCAACACAGGCATGGAAAATGAGTCATGTACCCATCATTTTTCTTTAAATAATCACTATCACGGGGTGGGTTTTTTTCTTTTTAAACCATTCTGCCCCTGTGCCTCTGTATATCTGGGCATGGAGGCACTGCTGTGACACAGACTCCCAAACCAGCATGTAAGGGCTACAGACTCCTCTTTTACCTTTAACTCTTCAGCCCCAAGTCAGAAACTCTCACAAAGTTTCCATCAGATGTGATCTAGAGAGGGAGAGGTTTGTCTCACATCCTTCATTGCAGAATGGCAGAAAGGGGGAGAAAATGTTAAGTCTCATTATGCAGCCAGTGAAGTCTAAGTGATTTTCTTTCAGTGAGCTCTGGGTGAAGCTGTGTTATTCTTGACCTGCAGTGGTTTTGCCCAAAGCTGTCAGGATAAAAAGAAACCCCAAACAGTTATATTCTAGCATGGATTGGTTTTGTTTAAATGCAGTATAGGGCTTTTGTTTTGTTTGTTTTCTGAGTGTGCTCTGAAAATAGTCTTGCCACAGACAAGCTCTAGAAATAAGAATTTTCAATAACCTAAAATAATGCAGGTAAGGAAAGGAAGTCTGCAAACCTGATGTGACAGACCCTGAGATGATTTTCACTTTGATAGAGAATTGGGCAAATGGCCAAACAATGGGTTCTCTTGGCTGCCAGAAGAGGAATGAGACAGGCAGGTGCCACCCTGTGCCAGCAGTTTCCCAGGGGAAGGAGGAATGTCTGTTGTAAAAAGCAGGTCCAAAAGAAAAATCCCCAACCCCCAGAGCAGAGAGGTGAAACTGAACAGCTCGGGGCTTCAAGCAGCCCGTGGTTGGCGTGCAAGGTTTGCTGCTCTCTGATCCCCAGGAGAAGCTGGAGGCACAGCCCAGAGCACTGCTCCTCTTCAGCCTTCTCCTTCCACTCACCTCACCCCCGGGGTTTTAGAGGTGGTGGAAAGATGTTGTGCTGCAGCCCCAGATCCAGTCCCACTGAACTGGAATGCTGCTCACGTGCCTGCCAAGGGTGGATGGAAGTTGGGCATAAGCAGCAGTGCTGTGGAGGTAGAAAGCTGACTCTGTGCAAAGAAACCAGGTTGAGAAAGCCTTCTGCTTATGGGAGTCCTGTGGGGCTGCTGCAGCATCCTCAGCCCCTTGTCATCACAGGGTTAAGAACAGACACAAGCTGCAAACAGTTTGGCAGGGATGCTAATGGGACCGGTGGAGATCTGTCATCAGCACACTGGCCACTGCAAAAGAGTGATTAAATAGGAAGACACACACAATTATCAAAGACTAATTGCTTATTGTTGCTAGAACTATATTTTAAATGTGGGTTTTTTTGTTTTGGTTTGTTTTGTTCTTTTTTTTTTAATTGCTTTTGGAGTGAATAAAGTGTCCTTAATTCAATTGTGAAATGTTTGGGAATGGGAAGCCTGCCAGGAATCGGGCAGCTCAGAGGGCTTGTGGAAGAAATTGCCTCTTTCCCTAGGCTGTGTTCAGCCATCCCACCCTGTGCCAGCTTCCCTCCCCTCAGGTTGGTGCCCCTGTGCTGGCTGGAGGTCTCTGGGGTGTTGGCACTTGCAAGAAGATGCAGCAGTTTGGTCATTGCCCTGCCTGGGGTTTTCATTCATCCTCCTCAAGAGAGGCTGAACTCTTCAGGTCCATAAAGGTTTGGGATCAGCAGGCTCTGAGCAGAAGGGCACTTTCTAGGGCAGGATTAGCAGTGGATGAGAAGGGAATGAGTGTGTGCAAGGGGAGCCTGGTGCAGGCTGCACCTCTGTGCTCCAGAACTACTGAGTGCAGGGAAATTATGCAGGGGATGGACTGGGCTCAGAGTTGTTCTGTGTAACTGGAGGAACACGAGGATGTTTCTCCAAGTGAAGATGCTCAGGGTTGATGTGAGGAGCAGGTACAAACCACATACAGAAGTTTTTATGCAAATAGCAACGAGGCTCTTGGGTTATTAAATAACCATCCAGTGTTCTCTTGATGAGAGTGACAGGAAACATAGTTTTATATTCACAGAAATATCTTTTGTGGGGATGTATTCAGCTCGAAAAATACTACAGGACTTTTTAATGGACAAACATTTGTAAGCAAAGCTGTACCTCTGAGTGTAAATAATTTCCAGGCATGATTTAGCAAATGAAAGGGACTAATCTACATGAGGGAGAACAAGTGGGAAGAGGGGAGACAGAAGCAGTGTTTTTGTTCATATACTAAAGGAGGTGCACAGAAAAATGCCAGGAGTCTGGGGTCTCAGCAGAACACCATGTGCTCCCAGTTTGGACCCCAAATAACAGGCTGCTCCAACTGCTGCTGACCCCACATGCAGCATGAAGGAGGGACAGTGAACTTGCCTGTTTGGAGACCAGCTTACTCTGTACATAGAATTTCTTGTAGTACAGGTGCAGGGTTTTTTTCTTCTCTATTCTGAGAGAATATTTATTTCTCTTCATCTGCATGATGTGTAAGATCAGAAACAGAATTGATACTTCTATTTCTAAATGAATGATTACAAAAAAAGAAATTCAGATTTTTCTTTGCTTTGTTAGTTACTTGAAAATTCTTGCAGAAGACAAAAGGGATAAAAATAATTTTAAAATATATATTAAAGAATAAATAGATAGTTATATAGATAAAGTTCTTCCTTGAGAGCTTTGGAGCCCCTGAAGGACAGACACTGGAGAGATGTTTTGTTCTGATGTCTCCATTTCACATGGTGACCTCCCACACTTGTTGTGCTCTCAGGAAGCTTCACCTACCATGGGCCATGAAGTGGTTTTTCCAACTAACAGATCCCCCCAGGCTTGGCCAAGGTTGTTGGTGACAACCCAAAGCTTTCCCATCACCCTTCTCAGTGGCTTGGATCCCCCTCTGCCCTCCAGCATGCACTGGGCAGCATTTCTCCCTTGGTACAGTGATGACTGAGGGAATTCCTAGAGAGGAACTGGAGCCCTGTGCCTGTCCATGGGTGTGGCAGAGAAGGAACCTTTCCTTGGGCATGGTTGCCAAGCATTGCAGGGTGGTGTTGGCACCACAGTGGACCTGTGCAGGTAAAGGAGCAGGAAGGGTGTGAGAGAATAAAAAGCAGCATTCTTTTGGCTTACTAAAGTACTTGTACAGGCTACAACTCCTAATGAGGTGACTGCTGGGTCTTTGTGCTTTTCTTTTTGACCTGCTGGCCAGAGTTTATCCTTCCACCTTCTTAATGTCATTTATAGATGTGTTTGCACGAACCTTGGTCCTCCTGGCTTCCTGAAGCTGTTCCTCTGGAGGACAGAGGCAGGGCCCCCACTGCCTCCTGTGCTCGTGACTGTGCCTTGTGCTCCAGAGAGCTCTTGTGTGCTGGAGCCAAGAGTGATTCACTGGCACAGCAGTGGTGTGAGCAGTCTGAGCTCCTAGCTGCCATCTGGGAGAGGGAGCTGAAGCTGAGACCCAGGCCACATGGCTTCTCCTCTGCTCAGGGATGAAAATATTAAAGCAAAGCCGTCTGGTCCCCGGGCTGTTCTGTGTGTGGGGAAGGGAGTGAAGCTGCCTGTCAAACCAAGCTGTTCCTCTGATGAAAGGGGGCTGCTTTTCAACACTTGCTCTCCAGCCATGTGTGTTTGCTCATCTGCCATCATGGAGAGCCTTGGCTGCTGGCCTGCCAGAGGGGAGGAAACCATCCCTCAATGTGGCCACCAGCACGTGTGCAACCAAGCTCTCAGATCAATCCTAAAGCAATTGGATTCTTTTAGGAACATGAAATAAAATTAATCTGCTTGAGCCAGACTTAATTGCTTCCCTTTTGTTTGGCTTTTCCGTTTCCACAGGGAGATATTGGGAGGCAGAGCTCTGAGCTATTGTTAGCTGCAAAGGGGGAGGCAGAGGGCAAAGGGTTCACTTACAATTCCTACAGCAGAACCTGGAATTTTCAAGGTAAAAGGCAAGCTTGAGATCTAAAGATGCATCATGTACCTTGCTGAGTGTTCCTGAAGGCTCAGGCTGGTCCAGGGAGCTGCCCGTTCACAGAGCTGAGAGACCTGTTTGACAGGAGGAACCAAAATAAAAACAAATTAACTTCTAAAAAGTGGAAATACTTTTCAGGGAGAAGCCTGGAGATGGAAACTGATAGAAAGCAATGATATAAATATATTTATTTTGAAGAAAATAAATCAGCTTTGCTGATGTGACCTCTGGAATAAATGCACCTTTCTGAGCTCGTTGCTCCTTTGGCACCAGCTTTGTCATGAGCCCACAGTGGAACAGAGATGTTCCTGTATCCACAGTGCCTTGCAGAGAACCCTCTGAAAAACCAGAGTGATGCTGCACAACTGGGAAGCCTTTCAGAGCAGGGAGCTGGGCTGGCAGTTTCCCAGGGTGGTGGGAATGAACCATTTTGGTTGTGTAGAAGCAAATGGGCAGGGTTGGCAGACACATTACCCCAGCTGCCATTGTCCCAGCAGTAACCAATTTAAAGGCTTTAGATTTTCTCCTGTCCCAGCAAGGGAGAGAAAAGGAGGAAGTTAAAAATAGAAAAAACCCAGAAAGAATTAAAGTTCAAAGAGTGAGCAAGCTCGTGGTGCTGCTGTATCATGTTTAAATCTCTTTTTTCCTTATCCCCCAGACTTTAATATCTGTGCTGCATTGCCAGCTCTGGCCTGCTCCAAAAGGTCACCTCGTGCAGGGGGATTTTTCCTGGCTGTAAGATGTGAACATGGGCATCCAGCCCTGGGCAGCCCCTGCTGCCCTTTCTCCTGCTGCTTCTTGGTTGTATTTCCCTTCTCCTGGTGCTGTTGAGGCACAGGCTGAGCACGAGAATTGACTGTGGTTAAAAACACCTTGAGGCCCCATCCCTGGAGCTATTGCAGGGGAGGTTGGCCAAGGCTCTGAGCAGCCTGGGCTAGTTGAGGGTGTC
>JAOEGS010004524.1:0-24531 GCA_025447755.1 Corythornis vintsioides | reverse complement strand
AGGAGTTTCAAGAAATAAAATAATAATAGTAAAATAAAATACATTTCAAATCACCAGTTTACTAATGATTGTGCTTTCCCTCACCTCTGGTTTGAGAGAGGCCACAGGCTCCCAGGCATGATAATGGTTCATGGCAGCAGTGCAGCACGTGGATCTGCTGCACACACGGTGGGTGTCAGCTGGGGATAAGAGCTCCAGGGATGCAGAAGGATTTCAGCCCAGAAGGAGGTCACCTCTCCACACCAGGGTGTCTGCAGAGCCCTGGAGGAAACAGAAGTGCAAAGGTGATGTGAGTGCAAAGCAAGCAAAGAGCAGAGAGCCATGAAATGAGGCTAGGACAGGAGTTAATTCAGTCAGATCAACCCTGCAGAGCCAGCTCTGGGTATCTGCTCACAGAGGAGAGCAGCAGAGAAGATGCCACCACTGCAGACCCCAGCACAAGGCTGGGTAGGACCTGAGAGCCCAGGGAAGAGGTTTCTCCTGCCCTACCTTGGCACTGCAGTGTACAAATGAAGCTGGAGGGAGTTCAAGGTGTAAATCCTGCCCACACAAAAGCACCCAGATCCCACTCCTTGGAGCTCCTCAAGAGTTCCAAGAGTCTCCAGGCTTTGCCCATTGGGCTGAAGCCCTGGCCAGGGTTGTGTCTTTACCAGCCTCTTGAGGACAGTGCAGGGACCTGGCCCAGGTTTGGAGCAGTTGGATTGTGCAGCAGAATCAGCCACTCCCAAGGGGTGTCAGAGCAAATCCCTTGGATTATGAGCATTTAAATTTAGCACTAAAGACAAAACACATGCAGATGCTTTGGGATCACATTATCAATACAAATAGTGGGTGAATCCACCAGAGTTACCTCCTCTAGAGCTCTCCCAAATGGTGCTGCTGGTGGCTTCACTAGCAAATCATCTCTTCCTCACACTGGGGACTTGTGTTCTCACTGGTTCTGCTGGGAGGAACAACAGGGATCAGTGATGTTATGAACACAGGATTCTCTATCTAAACCCCCCCCAGGTATGAAGAGCAGCCACATGATGAGCTGTTGGGATATCCAGGGCAGCTCCCCAGGAATCCAGAGAGGCTTTCTGTGAGGAAACACCCACCCTGCACCAATAAAGTCACTTTTCCAACATGAAATGCCTGAGTTGTTGAGCTTTTTTGGTCATGGCTCTAAGGAGAGGACACTGGAAGAGGGTAGATTTAGACTAGATATGGGGAAGATACTCTTTACTGGGAGGGTGGTAAGACAGAGGAACAGGTTGCCCAGAGATATTGTGAATGTTACCTCACTGGAAATGTTGAAGACCAGGGTGGATGGGGCTTGGAGCACCCTGGTCTAGTGGGAGGTGGCCCTGGCCACAGCAGGGGGGTTGGAACTGGATGATCTTTAAGGTCACTTCCAATCCAAACCAACCCTTCTGGATCCTGTGAGACATGCCCTGGGTGATGCTGCTTTGGGGAAGAGGGGGGAGGTTGGACTTGGTGCTCCCCAGAGGTCCCTTCCACCCCCACCACTCTAGGGTTGTGTTTCAAAGGACCCAGGGAGAAACCCCTTCACACAACCAACAGGAGCACCAGAGCATCCTTGCTTTGGAGGTGGCCTGGAGCTAAACCCTTTACCTGCCCATCCAGGGTGCAGTTCCAGGGGGTCCAGCCAGCTCTCTGCCTGGGCTCTGCTGTGCTAAAAGCCCAGCTCATTCCCAGTACTTTTCCTTTTCCCTGAGCACAGCACTGGCCACATGCTCACTGACCTTCTGGGAGAGCAGGGCACAGTGCAGCCTGTCAGCCAGGAGCCACGTGATGGGGAAACCCAGGGCTCCTGGGGAGCACTGGTGTCAACTGGCCAGGGGAAGGGGGAAACCTGCTGCAGCTTTATCTTGACTTTGTGCAGACCTGCTCTGATGAGCCCCTCAGCTGAGAGGCGTTTTGAGGCCCCACCAGGTCATTTTTTCCCCTCTCTGCACTGGAGATAAGGCAGCAGTGTTTTGGCAGCTGGCAGGTGATGCTGGTGGCACGTGGGGGATGCTGCTGGGAATGTGCCACCCATCACCAGTTTCATGTGCTCATGGCACTGGGGACTTCTGGGGGCAGATCAGAGGGTGATGCTGCTGGGTGCACATTGCACATCTGCAGCCAGAAATCCCCTTGCTTACAGCTCCAAACCTCTTTTGCTCCCTTTAGCTTCTCCATTGCAGGGCCTTCTGACATCAGAGTTCTTTTGTAATCCCTCCCTCTTCTTGGTGTCTCTTTAGTTCAAACCCTTTTTGTCTGTCTGCCCTGACCATTTTGGTTTGGTCAGAGTTCTGGGCCTGTGCTGCAGATGAAGTTCACCTCTCTGTTTTCAAGTGCATCCTTCACCTGTTGAAGGCTTCCTTGGTGATAACTGCAGTTCACAGGAGAGGACACCCTGAGCTACAGGCAGCCCAGCCCTGCAGTGCCAGCCACAGTTTGTGCCAACCCCAGGACTCCAGCAAGGGAGCACATTGCCCTGCCACGAGCCCTGGGCTCACCTCCTGAACATTCTGCACCTTGCACTCAGGCATACTACAAAAGCAATGCAGGAGAACAGAGAGAAGGGAGAGAGAGAGAGAGAAGAGAGAGAGAGAAGGAAGACAGAGAGAAAAAAAGGAGAGAGAGAGAGAAAAGGAGGAAAGAGAGAAAAAGGAGGAGAGAAAAGGAGGAGGAGAGAAAAGGAGGAGAGAGAGAAAAGGAGGAGAGAGAGAAAAGGAGGAGAGAGAAAAAAGGAGGAAAGAGAGAAAAAAGGAGGAAAGAGAAAAAAGGAGGAAAGAGAGAAAAAAGGAGGAGAGAGAGAGAAAAGGAGGAGAGAAAAGGAGAGAGAGAAAGAAAGGAGAGAGAGAAAGGAGAGAAAGAGAGAAAGAAAAGGAGAGAGAAAGAAAAGGAGAGAAAGAAAAGGAGAGAGAAAGAGGAGAGAGAAAGAAAAGGAGAGAGGGAAAAAGAAAAGGAGAGAGAAAGAAAAAGAGAGAAATAAAAGGAGAGAGAGAGAAAGAAAAGGAGAGAGAGAGAGAAAGAAAAGGAGAGAGAAAAGGAGGAGAGAGAGAAAAAAGGAGGAGAGAGAGAAAAGGAGAGAGAGAAAGAAAGGAGAGAGAGAAAGAAAGGAGAGAGAGAAAGGAGAAAAAGAGAGAAAGAAAAGGAGAGAAAGAAAAGGAGAGAGAGAGAAAGAAAAAGAGAGAAAGAAAAGGAGAGAGAGAAAGAAAAGGAGAGAGAGAAAAGGAGAGAGGGAGAAAGAAAAGGAGAGAGAGAGAAAGAAAAGGAGAGGGAAAAGGAGAGAGAGAAAAGGAGAGAGAGAGAAAGAAAAGGAGAGGGAAAAGGAGAGAGAGAAAAGGAGGAGAGAAGACTATAATAAGACTAGGACTAGGACTAGGACTAGAGGTGTTTCAGCTGAAGTTAGGGGTGAAGTGTGGAGAGCAGGCTCATGGTTGGGCTGGATGATCCCAAGGGTCATTTCCACCCTGAACGACTCTGTGATTCCCCAGTGACCACCCAGCCCAAGTGCCTGTCTCCTCTGGGGCTGACCAAAAGAGCATCTTATTAAGGTCATTATCCCAGTACCTCTTCATCACCACCAGCACGGGGCACAAACCAGCTCTCTGGGAAGCCAGTCCCAGTGTTTCACACCCTCAGCAGAGAAACACCCCTCCCCACACCCAAAAGCAAGCATGTGAAGAGGAGACAATCCCAGAAGAGCATCAGGCCACCCTGTCTGTGGCAGCTGGTGGCAGTGAGAAGTGGAGGCAGCTTTCTCTGCCTCCTCAACATCTCCTCCCTGGCAGGAGCAATTAGTGGCCACTCATTTGTCACTCTGACAAAGCAAAGCTGGGAGACAGGGACCTGGCCTCCAGCTTGTTACTGGGAACTGGCTGTGTGTGATAAATAAACCAAAACCAGAGCAGTGGCACCATCCCCCAGCTGTATCAGAGCTCAGCTGACTGTGGTTCAATCCAAACCAAGCCCCTGCTGGATGAAAATGCAGATTTCATGGGCTACCCATGAGTGACAATGCACCAAACACATTTTGGACAGTCTGCCTGGCTGTAAACTCTCCCCAGTCCACTGCAGGGGCTGAAGTTGGTTGCAGCAGCCTGGCTACACCAACACAACCTTCCATTTCTGCTGGGCTGACACCATTCTGAACGTGGCCACACACTCTCAGCCAGAAGCTGTGTTGCTGTGCTTGGAACAAAAGAAAGATCTCCTCTAGTTTTAGCTGAAATCTCCATTTGCATTCAAAACCCTCAGGATACCTGAACATGGAAATGTTGAGCAGGGTCCCTGGTAAGCCCCAGCTTGTGTGTCTTGGAAACAAACCCCAAAGAAGAAAGAAGCCTGAAAACACCATGTCAGGGCTGCAGCAACACATCCAGCCTGGCTTTTTTTCTCCCTCTGTCACCCTGGGCAGCAAAGCTGCACCTGCAATGGTGCACAGGAGGGCTGTAAGAGGGAGAACATGCCTCTGGAATGGATTTAGAGATAAGAAGAAATCATCTTAATGTGACTGCTGAATGTACAAGGGAGCTGGTTATAGTTATCCCAGGTACACTTTCATTAACTCCCTTTAATTTAAAAGCTCTGTGTTTGCAGCAATCTTTTACAGGCAAGAAAAAGTCAATTCACATTTAAATATCATACTAATAATACCAAAAAAAAAAAAAAGCATCCCATTGAAGTGTTCTGTAGAGAACAGCCTGGACTCCCTCTGCAGAGATCCCTCCAGCCCTTCAAGGGGCCAGGTAGGCACTGCCAGTCCTGCAGTGCCACCCAAACACCCAGTGTCACCCCTTCACCCCCTTCTCTGTTTCCTTCTGGCCCAAACCATTCTATCATTCTATGAACTGGGACTTGGGTTGGACATTTCCAGTGAGCAAAAAGTGACAGCACCTACCATGCCAGCAGAACAATAACTTTTCTTCATGCCAAGGGTGAGGCAGGAGTCAGCAATAATGTTCTTCCACCCAGGAATAACCCATGTTCCTATCAAAACAGAAAGCAAATAGATGGTTGATACCCAAACCTAGCACAGTTCTGTGACCAAAACCTAAACTATATAATCAGGATGCAATGGAACTGTCCTGAGGGTGAAGATGATGATGTTCAATCCACCCCATCCAGGAGCTTCACAAAACCATGGCAGAGAAATCACTGATTTCAAACAAAACCCCCCAACATCTTAGGAAAGTTGTCATTACTGAGCAAGGGGGGGAACACAAACTGTTGCTTCAATATGGTGCTGTCCCCCCTTTTCTCCTCCCCCCTGCAGAGGTGCCACTGAACACTGGCAGGGAGCAAGAAGAGGCAACCCAAGCATGTGCTGGTGGCTCCTCAGCACCTTCCTGGTTTTGCTGGGAGAGCTCCAGCTTTATGGAAACCTCCACACATGGCTGTGTGCTCCAGAGGACAAACATCAGGAAGGCTGTGGGATATTTTGGTGCAGTGATGGGGTGTGCTGGTGGCTGGGGTAGGAAATGCCTTCAGTTGAGGAAGCAGGATGAGGGGTGGGGACACAGAAAGGAAAAATTGTTGGGTTCAGGAAAGGTTTATTAAAGGAAAAGAACCCAACTGGCAGATGTTATCTGTGTTGTGGATCATGGACCTTTCCAGCTCAGCTTCAATGGAGGATTCTGCTGGGGTAACACTGTGGTGACCTTCATGGCCTGGAGCTGGTTTGCTCAGCACATCCCCTCCCCTTGCAGCTGAGATTTCTGTCATAATAACTCACCCTTATAGGGTTAAATAAAATTACTTTATTCATGATAACTAGCAGTTATTAATTTTAAAGGGTTTTATTAATGAAAAATGGTAACTGATTGATTGGAGTCACAATGTTCCCTTGCATTTAGGTGCCAGGACCTTCTGTGCATGCAGGAGCAAAGAGAAGGACCTTGTATGGAGAAAAGCTGCAATAGAGTCCAGATAGGCACCTGAAGGGTGAGTTATCACCCATCTGAGAACCTCTACTTGAGCAGGGGAACAGGTATCTCAGTGTAAAAGAGCCCTGAGAAGGCTCCTGTCTTTGGGAAGCTCATTCAACCCCCTCAAAACACATCAGCTTTGACCCAGGCTCAGCAGGAGCTTTAGAGCCATCAGGTTGCTCTGTGGAATTAAATCCACCTTCTCTTTCCAGGGGCTCCATTGGGCACAGCCACTCCAAGGCTCAGAGTTTCAGTCACCTACACCCAATTTTTCAGCATCCCTAGGTTTGTGTGCCAGCCTTCCTGCCCAGGGCTGGCCCCTGGTCCATTCAGCATCTCTGCAGACAGTGAGGGTCAACAGCCTGGGAAATGGTCTTGCAGGACTTGTTTAGTCTGGAGAAGAGCAGCCTGAGAGGAGATCTTGTGTTTACAGATTTCTGCAGGGTGCGGGGAGAGGAGAAGGAGCCAGGATGTGGTCAGGGATGCCCTGGGTTAGGACAAGAGGTGATGGCAGCAGGTGAAACCCAGGAAGCTCCACCTCAACATGAGGAAAAAATTCTTTGCTATGAGTGCCAGAGCCTGGCCCAGGCTGCCCAGAGAGGCTGTGGAGTCTCCTCTGGAGAGATCCCAACCCAATGGATCTGTTCCTGGGTGCCCTGCCCTGGCAGGGGTTGGACTCTGATCTCCAGAGCATCTTCCAGCCTCTACTGTTCATGATTCTGTGTCTGCAGCTCTCCAAGTACTGATTTTGCCCCAGTGCTTGCAGAGAGCCCTGCAGGACCCACTTTGGGTCCATTGAAAGTGCCACTGGATCCCTGTGTGAGAGCTGGAGGAAGCCTGTGACCATGCAAAGGGCAGCTGGATTCTGTCTGAGCAAGCTCCAAAGGCTTTCCTGGTGTCTCACCCACTCCACTCTCACATACAAAAGGCTGCTGGGTGGCTTTGGCAAGTGGCTTCATCCTCATCCCCCCCCTCTTCATCTTCCCTCAGCTCCAGCATCTTGTGTAACTGAGAAAGATGGCAGATTTATCCCATACCTCAGCCTGTCTCTATGCTCCTTCACTCTACCTTGGAAACCAAACTTCTATTCTTGCCAACAAATCACTTTCAGAAGAATGGGGGAGTGTGTGGTAGCTTAGATTTTTTTTTTCCCCATTTAATTTTTTTTTTTTTAAGATTTTTTTTTGCAATCTAAGAAAAGACTTGAGGATCTATTTTTAAAGATTATATCCCCCCCCCATCCACCCACTTTGCTGCAACAACTGAACACTGTGGCTTGAGGAGAATATTTGTAAAGCAGTCACAATCTGTAGGGTACACTTAAAACTACAGGGGATAAGTCAGGGAGCAGAATAAAATGCAGTGTGGGGGGCTGGGATTTTCTGGAGTATGGGAACTAAAAAAGCCATGTCTGCAGCCAGGATTGCTCACCAACTAGTTTGCAATAACCCACCCTCTGAAATTTCCTCCTTTTCTCTCCCCAGGTTTCAATCCATCTATGCTAGAGGTGTGCCAGAGCCCAGCTAATATCATGTCATGTAGGCAGGGTAGCTGCTAAAGCAATCTCTTTCTCCATGCTATGCTTTGGTATTGAAGGAAATCAATAAATACAGTAATGGCAATCACATTCCTGCAAGATGATGTGAAAAGTGTCTTTTTCATCATTAGAGTCTGGAGGAATTGTATTAACTCAATAAAATCCTATAGGACTTGAGTGAGGATAACAACTTTAAAATGCTGTTATTAATAGCATTGTCAATTCTATTCCAAGATCTGCAGTGTTAACAAGTTAAATACAAGGGGGGGAAAAAAAATACCACTTGATTTGGTTGAAGGCTACTGTGTTCAAGGGAAAAAAATGCAGCAGTTTCTAGATTTTATTGAAAGTCCTTGGGAATCAGCCACCCACCCTGGGTGCACTCAGTGATTAATGCTGGTCGTGTGCTATTTATCCCTGAAAATGCAATCACCAGCTGATTATTTTGTTCAACACATTTTTGGTGATTTGATTAAGAAGCTGCATGGACTAGAACAGATTCAAAGGCTACCACGTGGCAAAGGAGTTGGAAGACAAAGGTTGCCCCTAGGTAAGGATGTTCCTGGGACCTTGGTATAACCAAATCTCTCTGATTAAGATGCAGCTTTTGCAGGGCTTTAGGCTCCCCTGGGTTTCCATCCATCTTAAAAGAAGGGGGCTGCTGTTGAGGGTGGAGGAAGGAATATGGTCTTTTTTTTCTGCAGACCTCTGTGCAGCTAAAAGGAAAAAAAAAAACCATTGCACTCCAGCTCTACAGAACACAGGAAAGGGGAAAAAAGGTGAATATTGGTTGTTTAAAATTTGAGAAAGAAAAGTGTTCACTCTCAGCTGAGCTCCCCCTCTCTGGATCTGCCTTGGGATCATTATCTTTGGATAATAATAATAATAATCTATTACTAATAATTATGTGGCTTTTTGCATGAGCACATTGAAAGACAGGTGTGTGGCTGCCCCTGCCACTGAGATGGGGTCCAAGAGCACAAAAGGACTTTATTTTATTATCTTTTATTCATCTTTTATTATTACCTAGCAACCACAGCACCCCCAAATCCTGGGGATGGATGTTCTTTACCCCACTGCTTGTTTCTGCTTTCCTGAGCTAATCTAAGCTGGCCTACAGGAGGGTTGAATCTGCTTTTTGGGGACAATATGAACAAAGAAAGGTAATTTGTTCTTCAACAACTTTTTCTTGGGTGGTTTTTCCTTAGTTTTCTGTGGGTTTTTTTTTGAAGGGCTGAAATATGACAGTGAAAACTGAGGTGCCCTCCCCAGCAGGTGTTAGATACCAAAGTCTAGAGAGCTGAGAACCCAGAGATGGGTCTGAATCAACCCCAGAAAAGCTGAAAACCTGCTGGCAGCTGCAGGAAGCAGAAGAGCAGCTTGTGCCTGCATACCAATGCAAAGCAGTTGAGGGGAGAATGGAAGCTTAGCCTAATTAACTGAGTGAAAGCAAACTCAATTTGTCTGGCAACATGTGCTCGTTGGCTTCGGTTTGCCTGATAATGGTTTCCATTTAACCCTGTTAGGAAAAGATCTGAGATGCAGGATGGAAATCCCCTGGGAAGTTCATGGGACACTTCACCTATGAAGGGGCTGGCAGTGTCTGAGGGGGAAATAGAGAATAAAAGATGAAGCAAAGGGTGCCCAGAACTGTCTGCTGGGTGCTCTGAGACCTATTTGGATTGCTTTGTTGTTTTCTAGCCTGTGGTCTTCCTGGAAATAGATCCTTTGGAAGAGGATCCTTTTTCCTTCCTAAGCACTGAGAGATTTGCTTGCTGATCATATCCCTCCATCTTTGTCTATCCTGAATTCCCACCCCATCACCTCCCCCTTCCCCTCCTCTGGAGCCCCCTTCTTCCCACCTCGGGGATGCTTCTCCCCTCTATGCAGACACACAGCATCAGCCAAGGGCCTTTGAAATGCAGTGACTCTTGATAAATAACTTTCTGGAGGCCCCCTACTCCTTACCTCCAGGCTCTCCCAGTCTCCTGGCCATCCCACCAGCAGGCAGTTTGTTCTCCAGTTTCCAGGGAATTCACAGAGAAATCCATCTTCACATTAAATCCCATCAGGGACTCCTCTGGATCCCCACTTCTAGGTGGATATTTCATAGGCACTCCATTCTCCTGCTGATAAATCAAAGTGAATAGTGGAGAACTTTTTGTCTTCTCTCTGCCAAGCAGGTCTGAAGCAGCACTGACCTTCACACCCCTTAAATCCCCAACCCAGGTGCACCTTTTTATTCCATCATCCCTCCCCACTCAGAACCCATTTGTGGTGGGAGGTGCCTACAACAGCTTTAAATGCCATTAAAATAATAGAGTTGAGAAGATTTCTCTCTGAAGCATGAAGTAAGGGAGAAGCTGGAAGAAAAAAAAAAATCTCTTCTCAGGGGACAAACAGCACAATATTTTGAGGAGAAATGAGTGAAAATGAGAAATGGAAATATCCAAAAGCAGAGCTGAACTTGGTGTAAGGTGGCATGGGTCCCCTTAAATCAAAGAGCTCAGATTCAAACCAGCTGAGCCTCTGGCCCCTGAGAGACTTAAATGAGCTTCAGCTGACACTGATTGTGCCCTAAACAAGCCAGAAGTTCATGACCTGGGTGGGTGGTTTGTTTTGTTTGGGGCTTTTCTGGTTTTCTTGTGGTTTTTGCTCTTTTCAGACAGCAGAATGATACTGGGAAAGAAGCTGCTAAGGGTGGCAAGGAAAACTGTTGCAGCAAGGAAGGAGCCCAGCACAGGCTGAGGGATTTTAGGCAATTCTTGCATCTCGTGTGAGATCAAGAGGCTTGGGGAGCAGGGTGGGACCTGGGGAAGCTTCAGTGGGGAACAGGATTTGCTGCCTTCAGCTTGGTGGGAACAGCAGAGGAGCAGGATTGTAGCTGCCCTTTGACACCAGCCTGTGTCCCAGGATGCTGAGATGTGGAAATGAGCTGCTGTCAGGGATCCAGGAGGGTGCTGGCATCAGCTGAATAAATCCAAAGCCCTGAGAACCAGAGGGCTTTGCTACTACTGACTCCTAAATATTAACACAGGAGAGGGAGAGAAAAGAAACCAGAGTCTCATTTATTGCTGCCTGAGAGAGAAAAGCATCTTCAACACTGACAAATTCACTTGCCTTTTATTTTATTCCTTTTTTTTTTTTTTCCTAAAGCCAGAGAAGCTGTTTCAAAACTATTTCCCACAGAATTGCAGGAGGTGAAGAAATGGAGTTGAGCAGAGGAGATGGCTGTCATTTCCAGCAAACCCAAGCAGCCAGCCTATTAAAAAACCCAGCATCCTTTTTTTTTCCACTGCTGATACTGTGCAGGATAACAGAGGCAGGGACAGTCCTGCCTCATTGCTCTGCCACTGTGCTCAAGAGGGGCCCACGTGTTGGTTTTTTATTAGAGGGAAACTCCAGTAGAAAGCTTTGGTGCTGGATTCTGGGCAGGGTTTCTGAGGGGCAGGGATGAATCCCCTGTGCTCTGTGAGCAAACCCCCATCTCTGACCACACAGCTTTGATGGCATGCCAGGTGAAATGATGGCAAACTCCCATTGCCTTCAGCAGGGACACATTAACTCCCTGAGGAGAATGTTCTGGGGGCAGACACGTGGCCCAAACCCTTTGCTGCCTCATTAGGATCCCTTCATCTCACTGTCAAGCCCCAGTTTTGGAGCCAGTTGAGCAGTGAGTGGATGAGTTGCCCTCTGCTGTGTGATCAGAGGCTCTCCAGACATGGACAGATCAGCTCAGGGCATCTCCCTGCTTAGATGCCCACACCCTCCTAACCAGAGCCTTTGTTCTGGGCTCAGGGGTGCAATGAAGATGTGGCTGGGCCTGCATGCTAAATGATCCTCTCATCCTCTGGGTGATCCAATTAAGGCAAATTTGAAGAGAACCAGAGAAGTCCAAGCTCTGCCTGGCTGTGCATGGAGTCAGCAAGTTAATAATGGACATTGATCTCTAGGGCTGACAGTCTGTCTAGGGCTGGGTGGAAGAGATTTCAGATATTTATTTTTTTTTTATCACATCATTATGTTTCATACTGCAAGCAATAAACTCTGTAGCCTGCAGCTGTGAAAACACTAATTTGAAAGCTATGATTTTTTTATCTTTTTGAGAACTTGCTGCTGTATTTTTTGCTTTTTATTCCCCCCCAAACTCCAGTAGTTCTTTTTCAGTTTACTTTCCCCCTTTTCTGATTATTCTGGATTTTCAGATCAATTTTTCTTCCTTCCCTCCATTTATTTTTTTTTTATTCTGCCTCCCTTTAGTGGTTAGAGCAACAAAATCCTTCAGAGGAGAGGAATCTAAAGAGCAGTGAAGACTCAAAACATGGTGACAGCAAAGTTTTGCCTGTTACTGATGAAGATAATAGGAACATTTCCCATACCTACCCCTCTGTTTTGGGTGTGCTAATCTAATATCTTCTGCTTTATTGGTTCCTAAAGCTCCTGTCTAGTTAGGGAAGGGAATCTTTTCAGGGTACTTCTCCACCTAATCTATCAGAGGGACATCAGTGCAAAAGATGGGAATAGCTTTGGGGAAAAAAAAATAGTTTTTTTCTTTGAAGACATCAAGAATGTTAAAACTTGCCACAATTTTGACTGCCTATGTCTTCTGCATTTCTGAACCAAGATGTGGTACCTGCCCTTCTGCTGTTGTGGGCTGGTGATGGTTAAATGTGTTGGGTGATGAAAAGCCCCATTTCTGTCTGGCTTAAATACAGGCTTGGAAAATAATAACAGGAGCTAAAGTGTGACTAAGCACTTCCAAGGGCTGTCATGCTTGACACTGAAGGCAGCTGATCATGCCCTTAAAGTCCTTTTTAATGAGATTACTGTGTTGCTTATTATTCAAAAGTCTAGGGGAAAAAAAGCAAGACATTGGTTTGCTTTTATCAAGGTAACCAGCTGCTCAGGTGTGTCATTCCTCCTGGGGAGCCAGGGTGAACCCAAGATGCCTAATTTAAGATGAGCACTATTCTCAGAGCTGCATGCTTTGTCATGAGGCTTGAGCTCACCAAAGACCTTAGGTTTGTGCCTAAATAGTAATAATAATAGTCAATAGAACATCTTGATGTGTGTGGCCAAAGCAGTGCTATGGGCACCACAGAACAGCAGCTGGGGACCTTCCAACACTGATCTGGAATGGTCTTGTGTGGACACTGCTGATGGAAGGGAGGATTTGATCTGCCCCTGTTGCCAATGAACAAAAAGAAACCTCACCTCTGGCTGAGCCTGTGCTGGAGAATGAGCCATCCAAACCCTGACTCTAATTTCCTTCCCAGCCCCTGTGTTCAGCTCTCCATGGCTGTGATTCATCCCTTGGAAATGAGTCTGTTCTACCTGAGTATGCTGTGAGAGGCCAGATCAGATTTCCCACTCTGAGGTGATGATGCCCAGTGGTCAGCAGCACACCTGGCATGGAATGAAAAGCCTCCAGAGCTAAAAACATGAGGCACAAGCCCAAACTGAGCTCAGGACTCAACTGAGTAGCTGGGAAACATCTCCTGTGGGTGAAGGATACATGAAGCCTCAGAGCTGGGTGCTGAGCTCAGCCTCACCTGGTTTCTGTCCCACAGGGGAGTTACTGGCTCTGCATCTCACCCATCACGTGCACAGAACTGGGCACCCAAGAGTGTGGGGATGCTGGGGTTGGGGTTGCCAGCTCCATCTTCTACCAGGGTCCCGGGAAAGGATGGATCCATTTGAGGAGAGAAGCCTGAGAAGGTGTAAAGGTATCTTTAGTTGCAGGTAGCTGTTCACAAGGGTCAACCTGGGAACCTCCATCCATCTGCCAGTAGCACCAGGGCAACTGGGAACCATATCTGCATGAAAATCCAGACTGGATTTTATTTGGAAGAGCAAAGGAGCTGGGAAATGCAGCTTGTCTTGGAGTGTCTGGGTAGACCAACAACAGTAAAATGACAGGATTACTTTGACCTGGACAAAGCCACCCTAAATATGCTGCATTAAACAGCATGTGCTCTTGGAGAACCTCTGCCAAGCCTTCTACCTGTACTATCCCTACAACCCCTTGGGTCCAGAGCATGGCCATGGATTTGGGAAGCAGTGTGTGTCCTGGGAAGGGCTGGGATGATGCTGGCATTCATTGCTCTGGTAGGAGGGACTCAGCACCTGCACCTTCAGGATTGAATGCACAGAGACCCTGGCCACTGGTCCCCAGTTCTCCTTGGTCAGTGATGCTGGAAGTCTTCTGCAGCAGCAGGATTGGCAGCAAGTGTTTAACTAGTTTTAGTCTTTGAGGGGGAAAAGTGCATTCTACTAAAACTAAAAATAAAAGCACAGCAGATGGTACCTTGACAGCTGCTGGCAAAGACTGGCTGGGCCACAGAGGGTAAACTCCCTTCTGCTGCCACCCAGAAGCACCCTCTGAAACTGAGGCTGATGGGAATTTAAGTGCTGTTTGGGATCATGTTTTCTCTGTTCTGTGGCACAGGTCCAATGTTATTCACAAACTGTAAGCAGCAGAAATCACTGGGAGCTTTGAAATGAATTATCTCCTTATTTAAATGATTTTTTTTTTTATTTGAATGGATTAGGCTGCTTTTGGATATAGTGAATTCAAGTTTGTTTTCAGCTTGGAGAATGTGAGCTTGAGCTCTCTCTGACTTCTTTGAATCTGTGAAAATAAGAATAAAACATGACCTTTGTGTCCTCAGTGGCTCAAGCTGAACTGAGGTAGGTGATTATTTGAGGTTCAGAACAAGTTAGCTATCTCTGCTCTACTAACAAGTCTGTTTCTTACTTTTTACTTCCTCTGCACACTGGCCAAGCTGGAAAAAAAAAAAAAAAAAAAAAAAGCCATGCCAAAAGCAAAAAACTTGGATGATAAACATTCTAACCCAGTGAGAGCACTAGAAATCCACTTAGAAAATATCTTCTCAGAAGCTAAGTGATCTGGGTAGGCAACAAGGTTTGGGACTGAGTGACTGTTTGATGTTTGCTGTCATTAATGGGCTTGTTTGTTTAAATGTGAAGTTTGGGGCAGCCTGAACTGCTGGTTTATTTTTTATTTAATATATATACATATAAAATTCTATATAATAATAAATATTTTTTTTCAGCAGAGAGATAAACTGAAAAAACCTCCCTGCTGTGGTGTGGCCCTGCCCATCTGTGCCAGGTACAGGCTACAGACCTGAACACACTGTTGGATGTTAGCATTCCAACTCCATTTCTTAGCTTGCTAACCATTTTTCCTGTCCCTGGGAGCCCCTGCTATTTGGGATCAATCAAGAATACCTTCTGAAATCTGCTCTTTGCATAGCAATTGTTTCTACCTGGCTCTTTCTAACTCCTGTGTGCAGAGCTGGTGTTGAAAGGTTTTTGATGCCATCACAGATCAAGACACAGCCCTTTTTGCACTAAAAGGCTGGAGCACTTTCTCCTGTTGTATTTAACTAGAAGTCACTCTCCCTGTTTTTTTGGGGTTTTTTTTGTGGCAGAAAATCAATGCCATAATAGCTATTCCTTTTTGGCAAGAGACTGATAGCATTGGACAGCACCCAGAACAATGCAAGCTGGAGATACAGAGTTCTGCCAATGTACCTTCAATCTCTTGACCTTCAGCATCTCAGGATTTCCAGCCCTGAGAAGAGAGCTTTTGGGAGAAAAGATTGATAATTCTGCCTGCCTGAGAGACAGTGTCCAGGTAAAAGCTCCAGTGAGAAACTGAAAACCTTCTCTGTGTTGCTGCTTCTTTCACAGTAAGGTAAATAATGCCTGATGCCACTGGAGCCAAGAGAACCAACTGAAACCAGAGCTGAAGACAGCAAAACCAGCCCTCCTGGGCATGCTCTGGATCCAGCTCTGCACTGTGTTGTTTGCTCACAAATGCCTGTTGGGTTAACCAAGCATGTGCTTGCTGTGATTTGTGTGTGTGTGTGATTATTTGTTTGGTTTTTTTTTGCCCTGCAGATCAGGCTGTGCTTTAGTGAGTGACCTCCTTGTAGCTGCTGCTGTTCTGTTCCCCTGTGGGGTACCCAGCTTGGGCCAGGCTAGCAGAGGTCTCCCTGATGCTCCAAGGAAGCTCCAGCCTGTCTGACCCTTGCAGATTGTCAGAAGACTGAAGCTGCAGTTCAGCATCTCTTGGCTTCTGGGAGTGCAGCTCTCTCTGCTTTCACCCTGACTGACCTGCTGTGTTGTTGATGTACCAAGACAAATTCACCCCATTCTTCAGACATTAACATTTTACTTCTTGCTGAATGGGAGGGTTTGGTTCACTAGTCAAAGCATGGCTCTGGGAGCCAAAAGTGCTGACACTTCTGTCTGCCTTGAGCAATGACTTACCACATGACCTTGTCCCAGATGCTCTGCCTCTGTTTTCCCATCTTGAAAAAAAAAAAAAGGGTTTACAAAATCTCAGCAACCCACCTTCCCAGGACAGTTTACTAACAGGCAGAGTGGTTTTTTTACCTCTTTACTGCTCACTTGACTTGCTTCATGAACTGGAGTGGGCTGCTGGATGTAATGATGCAAAAGAAACATTGCCCCAGGCTGGTGCCCAGAATATAATTCCACCATGAAATATGACTTCTGAAGAGATATTGAACACAAGGATCCTTATGCATTGCTGTTTCTTTTCACTCCTTTCAGCCTAGAGCTTGCAGTCCTGTTGTCTACAACACAACTGCTGCTCTAATCCTTTGTGTATTACTTTCACTTAATCTAAGAAAATTCCTTCAAGGGGATGTTCTTTTTGTGCAGCTGGTTCAGATTTTCTTTCTGGTGAGTGAAACCATCCTGACCACGGGCAAACAGATTCCTGAGGAGTGACAAGGAACTGTTATTTCATGGGTCTTAGATCAAGTGCATCCTTTGTAATTGTTGAACTTCAATCTTCTGCATAGCCACACTTGGGTTTTACTAAAACACAGCAGTGAATTTTTGATTTTTTAGTGGATTTTTCTTTTGTGAATAGCAGCAGCAGGAACCAGTCTCTCTCCAGACAGGAGGAGAAGCAAGAGTTAAGCTAATCTGGAAAGTGACAGTGTAGCAGATGCATTGACACTAATGTGCCTCTTTAGACTTCAGGCCTAAAGGCTTTGTGTGCAATGATAAATATATTTGTTTTGGTTGCTGGAGGTACCCTTAAATTATTAAAAGACAAAACAGAAAAAAAAAAGGCTTTTCATTTTCTAACCCCATTGACTTGTTTCACTGGCTATCAGAGACTCAAAAAAGGGCTCAGAATTGAAAAATCCAGGCTGAGAAAGCCCAAAAGGTAGTGATAATTTGAAACTTTTTGCTGTGTTTCACTTTCTGTCTAGGTCCAGTCAGCAGTGCCACTTAATTGTAAATCCCAGACCTCTGGCTGCTGCAAAAAATGTGGGTTTTTTTTAAATAAAAAAGGCAAAATAGAGCATTCTCATTATCTCCATTGATGGTGTGTATGTGTGTGAGAGGGGGCAGAGAGAGAGGGAAAGAGAAAACCATGGTTATGATAAAATAATAATAATACAGTAGAGGTATCATTTTAGATAAAAGAAAAATGTTAAAATACTTGTGGTTCCATGAAGTTCTTTGACACAGTCAAAGCCATATGTTGGACTCAAGTGGAGATTCACCTCCATCATGAGTTCCCTTTTATCTATTCAGGCTGCACTGTGCTTGCTGTCACCCATCCATTCAGCCCTTTGCTCCTGCCACAGTTTTCTGGATCACAGAGCTGTTTAAAGAACTCAAGACTTCACCTGAATCTCGTGCAGCTCCATCATGGCTTTTTTTTCCCCCCACATTTTGAACAGAAACCATGTGGTTACCTGCTGCAGATGGTCTTGGCATTCCTCCATGGTACAGTGAGGTCATGGCTCAGCTCAGCTGGGGAGTGGGGCAACATCATGGTGTGGATCTGTCACCTCTGCTGAAAAGAAAAAGGTTCTGTTCACCAATCACTGGGGGTAACATCACTAGGAGCAACACTGGGAGTCAGGAAACAACTTCCCAGGCTAGATTTGTCTGGAGGTCTTTGACCATTTCTGGTAGCACCTCTGCAATAAATGAGCAATATCCCATATAAAGACAGGCACTTCTGGGAGAAAACCAAGTAAATCAGTCACATCTGCTTCCATGAGTGCTGTGCAATAAAAAGGATGAATTTATGCAACTAAATGAGCCCTGCAGTCCTCCAGATTTCAGTACCAGCAAGTCCTGTAGTAAATGGATGTGTAGGTAGCACTGCTTGTCTTGGGGCAAGGAGAGCTTAGCAGCACTTGGAAAATCAAGGTGAGTGAGATGGTGAATGGAGGCAAAACTGAAAAGGAAAGAAAAGGAGGTGAGCTTTTTCTCTGGCAGAGGAAGTTTGCTCCACATCTTTGGGTATCTTTTCTGTGTGTCTCCCCCATGGCTCCTCCACACACCCATCAAGACATACAAGACTGGTCCAACTGACACTGTGTGTAATGCTAAGGGCACATTCTTTGATCTGGGAGCAAGGACTCCAAAAGTCTTGCAAGAAGAAATATCAGGGAACAGTTAAGCCTTGGAGGAAGTTTAGGCAGGCACTGAAAAAACAAATGCCATAGCAGTCAGCAGTGGTCAGATGCCTGGGGCTGGAGAACAGCACCTGCCTACCCATCCTGAAATGAAAAGCTGTTTTTTTGTTGTTTTTTCCCCAAAACCTATGAATTTAATTCTTGCACAAATGACCTGGCTGTAAGATGTAACAAGGAAATGGAAAAAGCTGCTCGTTTAGCCCAGGTCCTGAGATTAGTTGGGGAGTTGAGCATCCAGATGTTGCATCCAGATCCTCCTCCACCTGAGAAAGCCACAGCTCAGAATCACAGAGTCATGCAGAACTCACCTGCATGGTCCCTTATGGAGCTCAGTATATGATATATTTCACCATATCTTTGGCCAGATGTATCCTGAACCCTGAGATCTCCATGGGAACACCACTAGATCTCCATGGGAGGTTAAAAGCTGTGCTGAAGACACCTACACTGTAGACAGGTAAGGGTAGTTGAGATTAATTAAGCTACTGATGAGTCTAATACTGTAGGGACTGAGCAGTAACATGTCCTGGGAATCTGTCATAATGAAATATTTAGAGGGAGAAATTGCCTGAACATTTGTTTAGCATTATTTGTTAGCACCCTGGAGGTGTTAAAAAAAAAAAACCCTTGTAGACATGGCACTTCAGGATATGATTTAGTGGCCATGATAGTGTGAGCTGGATGATCCTGGAGAGCTTTTCCAACCTTGATGATTCTGTGATTTCTAGGTGGAATTTTTGACACTATTTCCTCCTAAATTAACTCAAGCCTCAAGACCCTATGTTCTCTTTTCTCCCAAACCTGCTAAGTACATTTTAATTCCTTCCCCAGCTTCTGACCCCTGTTTGAGTTTCAGAAGGAGCCAAGCATGGGGATGATCCTCTGCTCCAACAGGCAGGAAAACCAAGAGCTGCAGGGATGCCAAAGAAATGGCTTTAACTGCAAAAACTTCACTGAGAAATGCTTGTGGAGAAATGCTGTTTCTTTTAGAGGTGGATACACAACTAGTCCCTTAGCTCAAGAAATAGATGTTCTTGGGCATCCCTGTCCAAGAGCCAGAAAAAGACACTCAATCCACAGAGATACTTCCCAAAGAGCAGTTTAGGGACAATAAAAACCAGGCAGCTCTGTGATTCTGGGAGAGAGTGAAGATGCAGATGTTTGTCTGTGTGTTAGTGCTGCAGAAGCTGGAATCTCAACAAGCAGCATCTGCAGTGAAGTGAGAGCCTTGGAGGAGCAACACCTGGCACCAGGCAGTGGGAAGCTTGACCCAACTGGTAGTTTCTGCTGCAGCTTCTGTGAACTGCTCATCCAGAAACTTCTCAGCTGTTTGTTAGTGACTGCACTTGAGAACATGACTATCCCTGGTGTTGCTGAAGAGCCTGTTTACTGCTACAACTCTTAATGGGATCCAGCATGTCTGTGCTGCGTGGTCTACCAGCTCCAACTGCACCAGGGAGGAGGGGAGGAAAGGGGTAGGGCTTTGCTCCTGCTTCCTTTTCTCATTAGGAGAGCTGGGAGGGAACCACTCTTCAGTTGTGAATGGCTGCTGCATGTAGATACCTTCAGGATCTCCACATGTTGCCCTAAAAAAGTGTGGGAAGGTTTGATGATTCAGTAGCACTGGCCAGGTCTAGGAATTTCCAGCAGCCTAAATGGATTTATCAGTAATTTTATAGTGCTCATCATTCTAATATTGCTGCTGAGAACCATGTAAGTGCTCATCACAGCATCCATGAGTTTGTGCAGGGAGTCAAGGAAGGAACAGAAAGCATCTGCTGATGCATTTGGATTTGCCCTTCACTGGTACCATCACATGCTTGGAAGATTGAGGAGGAATCAAGCTGAAATGGAGTGCTGCAGATGAGAAAAGATCTCACTGGTCACCACAAGTGAAGGATGTGTCTCCCACGACTACTCTACTGCAGTTGTTCCCAGGTCTCAGGCTTCACAGGTATAAGTCAAGATTTTTTTCTTTCTTATTTGTAAATATGCAACAAATCTGATGAGGAGTTTCTGGGAAAAAAAAGTGAATAGTTGTGATTTAGCTTCTACACTGGAAGATCTTGCAGCCTGATGTAAATGTAGTGAGCAAAATGAATAGGGGGGTAAGGTCAAAGTGGTCAGAATTTGTGGTGAGTTAGTCTGGTGTTTGTGTGTTTATACATAAGTGTGTTGCTGATTCTCTTCCATCCATGAAATCAGCATCCAAACCCAATGAGTTTGCCATTTATAAGGAGTATGTCACCTTGAAATATATTCTTTTCTCTGACTGCCAGAGATTTGCTCCTGTACTTGCCACTTCATCTTTTCCATAGCTCTTGCTACTATTTTTCTCACTTTCAGGCCCCCTCATGCATCCAAATGTCTCTTCATTCCTTCAGTGCCCCTCTGATTTCTCTACAACCCCTTTATCCTTTAACATGCTAGTCTGAGAATGAGGAAGGGCTTGACCTGAGCAGCATGACTTCACCTCAGAAGAAAAGGCAGAAGTGAGAAGAGGGTACTCTCCAGCTGGGTGGGAAAGTGAAGCTTGAAGACAGTCACCACATTTCCTCTGTTCCCTGCCAATTGAGTCAGCAGGAAGGATCTGCATAGCTAAGTCTCACAGCCATCCATGTACTCAATAAGCTTATTTTCCAGCCTAGGGAGTCCAGTTAGGTGGAAAATATTCCTTTGATTTATGGCCCTGAGACAGTCAGCTCATAAATTAAAATCTCTGTTGGCAGCTTCAATATGTACCTTTTGCATCTGAAGGCTGCAGGTAGCAGAGAGTGACAGGGAGGCATCAGACTAAGATGTGTAAAACATACAGAAACTATCTTTATTTTCCATGTCTCCACAGAAGGCATTTCACTGTGAGGGTTATACCATGGCTCTTTAAATGCTTTATTATTTATAGACATGACTTGGACAGTCTTGAAAGCCTGATTTCTGGGTAAATGAGGAGAGGTAAATAATGAAGAATAATGCAGTTAGAAAAAAAAAAAAAAAAAGGCCTTAGATCATTTAAGTAATTGGGCAAAGAGTTGACAAATCCAGTTTGGGGCAGATGAATGTAGAATAATGAGTCTTGGAGCAAAGAGGGAGTGTGTTAACTAGAACACCACAGCACACTGACTAGCAAAGAGATCTGGGGAGCTAATGGAGAGAAATCTCCTTAAGGCTCAGGATAGAACTGCTCCTGGATGGGTGGAGCCACAGGGGAATATGATAAAGGTCAAGAACTGAATTTTTCATGGCCATAAACCCTGCTTAGGTTATCTTGTCCATCCCCTTGCATCAGCCAAAAGACAATTCTTTCTGCAAAGAAGCCTATTATGTTGAATTATGAGGACTGTCACAGTGATTTATAAGACAGATTTAGTTAGAGAGTGAACATTTTTGCTGGCCAACACAAAAAGCTGAACATTTGGGATGAGATTCTGACCTCACTGCCACAGATGTAAATAAAGTCACTTGTGCAATTTGGAGCAGAATTTCTCATGCTATATGGAAGTAGATGCCAGTTGATTTAAGTCTCATGACTGGAATTTTACCCCACTCCTTGCAGTACTTTAGCTGCAGCTGAGTCAAGGCAGAATCTAGAGGAGATGGAGTTCCAGGGAGATCCACAGGACTTGTGGAGCCCAAGCTGACTTGAGCCTGGTGACTGGAATCCTCTCTCTTGCATAGCTGCTGCATGGTGACCCAGTTCAGATGTTGATCTGGGTAACAGCTTTCTCAGCAGACTCACTGACTACAGCAGATAACATTGGAGAGTGAAAAGTGGAGGAGTTGACTCTTGCAGTAAGAATATAAACATGAAAAGCAAGAACCCAAGCCCAAAATTGTGAGCTGAGAGCCTCGTGTTCAACTCCCACTAGAAGCATACACATATTATGATGATTTCAGTGAGTAATTAATTACCTAGGTTCTGATCTTCCTCCAAGGGCTGCTTCTGGTGTGTTTGCCTTCATTTCAACCCTGTAGAAACTCAACTCTAGGTGAACAATATCAACAAGATCCTATTTTTCATGTCAATGGGGTGTATATTCTACTGCATCACTCACCTCTGTCAGTTCTCATTTCCAGAGCTTGCTGGGGGACTGGAAAATGCTGACACTGGTAAACTGGTTATAGAAACAACACTCCATTGGAATTCAAGACACTGTTTGAAAGTTTGATTTCCAAATCCCTAGTTCCTTTTTCTAGCTTCTGTTTGCATCAGGCTAGGCAGCACCTCCCAGGGGAGGCAGAGCTGAGGGTGGGTGAAGTAGGAATAAGTAATGCAAGGTGGGATGGAAGCAGGACTGCTGTGCTGAGGGAAGCAAGTTATTCACATTACAGCAGGCACCAGGCAGCTCCCTTTGTCTACATGGGTCCATTCTAACAGGGATTTTCCAAGGGCTGTACCTGAGATGTGGGAAGTGGAAGGAAACCCTTGAGCCACTGCAAGATTTCCATAGCAGCATTGCAATGGTAGCACAAAGATGGACCCTTCCCCATCTCCCAGGGGCAATAAATGCATTAAACTCTCCATTTCTGAGAGCTTGGCCTTGGGAGTCTTTAACATTCTTGTGAGACTTGTTTGGTTTTGACACTTAATTCCTTTTTTTTTTGTCCTAAGAGGCATTTTCTATTAGGTGTGTTGTTTGTGGGGAGACACTGGACTCAACCCCACTTGCAGCTTAGATGTCTTGTAGAAAAAAAGAATTTATCTTTGTCATGAGTTCCTGGCTTGCTGGAGCAGTACCAAAAGAAATCAGATTTATTTATTTTTCTGATTTTGTTTCCAGGCTGGGGTTACTGTCTGTGTCTAATAAAGCTGCTAACAAGCCTCTGCAGCAATTGGTTTCTTTCTGAGGCCTTGTTTGCAGGGTCCTTGAGGAGTGTGACACCACACTGGCTTTTCAACATGTAAATGAAATGGTTTTGCTGGTTTGGGATCTGCTAGAGGTTCCAAGTACCTTTGCTGGGTTATCAAATGTTAAGTGATTGTCAGGTATTCATTCAAACTCTTTGGCACACCAAGATGCCTTCCCTTTTGGAACACAAGGCTACAGATTTCTCTGAAATTCAGATGTCTGAACAGCTCAGAGTGGGTTTGTGGTACATGGTCTTATGGATGAGTAAAGGAGAGAGTTCTGACTCAGAGGGTTAGAACCTTCCCATTCCTTGTACTGCTCCAGCAGGACATTGCTACTGGTTCAGCCTTTGATTAAGAAGCAGTACTTGAGCAATACCAAATTTTCAGTGATCACCATGGGAACCACAAACCATTTCATAAGGGTGGGGAAATGATTAAAAGTTCTAATTGAGAGAGGATGAGGCTTCAAACAGTTTCTATGGAAACCAGAGGTGGCATCCAAAAAAAAAAAGGGTGTGTACTGATCTGATAGTCTGATTGACAGGTAACTGGTGCAGTGTTGGAGTGGGGAAGCCTTGGGATGGGAGATGAGGTGTCCATTGCACAAATATATAAAGTTTTGAAGAGGAACTGGAGCCTTGAACTCTTTCCCTCCCAGCAGAATACACTCATCACTCACTTGGTGATTCCTTTCCATTCTTCTCTCTGCTGAGTGAACCTGGTTTGGATTTTTTTCCTTTTTTTTTCCTTTTTTTTCCTTCAACAGAGGCAGTGATGGAGCTGCTCCTTCACCTCACCCAAAGGGTAGAAGTCATGAGGGTGTTTTTATGGCTAGCAGATGTGGGTTCCAATGTCCATCTCATCAGACAAGAGAAATGAAGACAGACTTCCAGCCTTCAGTCAGCACTCTAAATAGTTGGATGAGATACTTGTCTGTGTTTTCCAGGACTTCAATTTCTTCTGACTGACTGGCTAATATCCAGCTAAGTATAGTTCAGAGCATTCAGAATTTCTCAAGTACTTTTAGTTGTTAGGTAAAAGTGGATATCCCAAGGACACAGTGTCCTGTACAACCTGTGAAGCAACCTACAGGCATATGAATAACAAAGAACTCACCTAGTATTTGTACCTACCAGAACCATTTGCTTTTAGGGCAAGCAGCAACCTGTTGTCAAGAGTTCTGGGGAAGACATAGGAGGAGCAAATCAACTCTTTGCCCTCTCAAGTGGGGCTACAGCCCAAGTACATGATGGTATCCTTCAGCTTGATGCATGAAGAGGGAAAAGAATCTAACACCATTGTCATTAAATTAGATAAATAGCAGGCCTTTGGCCAGCTGCAAGTTGCTGAAGTCCTCAGAAAAACCTCTGCCAGCTCAGTTTGGCAGATTTTCCTACAGTATTCTCTGAGCTCACCAAATTCATTTCTCCATTCAGCAGATGGAGACAGAAAAGACAGCACTCTGACATATTTTATGGATCTGAGGTGCTGTGAAAGATTAGCCTTTGTGTTGAAAGCCCTAGAAGGCTGATCTGCAGCCTCTGTGACACTGTGGTTCACAGCCCCCCCCAGTGCTATCCATCCCAGTGATCTGAATGGAGTATTGCAGAAGGATTAGGAGAGAAAACATCCCTTAACTTAGTAAATGTGCATTTGACAATTAATTCTGCTCGTTTTCTTGACAGGCCAATATATAAATATTATTTTTTTTTAAATAAA
>JAOEGS010004521.1:0-64833 GCA_025447755.1 Corythornis vintsioides | reverse complement strand
TAATAATAAAATTGCATTCTTCAGTAAAAAATCTTATGTGATTTGGATTCATCTCACCAAAGGGTCTAAAATGTACATGTCTACATCTGAACTAGCTATGAAGGTGCTTTTAGAGCCAGTAGAAAGAAATTAATCCATCATAAGGTATCATTTAAATATTAAATACCACTCAGACAGATGGTGCCTGTTCCTCTGCAGTGCCTGTGAGGGGAGCTTGGTGTTCCTGGGATAGAAATGCAGGGACCATCAGGTAGGTGAAATGAATCCCATCTCTGGGCCCTCAACCCCACCAATGCCACAAGAAAACCTGTTCAAAGCCAGAAGTGCAGGCTCAAATACTCAAGAACCTACAACCTGAAACTGTTCTCAGATCCTTTTGGTAGTGGGCAATGGGCACAAAGCAGAACATGGGAAGTTCCACCTCAATATAAGGAAAAACTTCTTTCTTATGAGGGTGACAGAGCCTGGAACAGGCTGCCCAGAGAGGTTGTGGAGTCTCCTGCTCTGGAGAAATTCAGACCTAGGCAAAACCTCTTTAGCAGGGAGGCTGAACTAGATGATCTCCAGGGCTCCCTTCCAACCCCTACCACTGATTGTGTGATTTTTCAGAAGCTGGTTTTGGCATTAACTTAACCTGGACTTCATGTGGATTTTATCAATACTGTTTTTCCTGCTGAAAGATCAAATGGTGGGAAAAAAAATCACCTTTCATATTGCTAAAAATACACACTGAGCTGGGTGTGAATTCCCTTATGAAAGAACTTTGTATGTCCTTTCTTAAAAGCCTTAGCCCAGCTCTGTGCTGCTACCATTTGTCAGCTCAGTGCAATAGCCACAGCAGAGAAGCTGAGCCAGTGCAGCTCTCTCCCACTCTCCTGCATGGTGAAGCTGTTTAATAAACAGCACCAACTGATAATTCCATCCCTGCACACAGTGATTTCTCCCTGCTCAGCAACAATATTCCTCTGAGGTGCTGGGGATCAGCACTCATCACATTTGGGGATGCTCTCCAGCACTGCCATCAAGGTTTGTCATCAAGTGCAAGTGGATGATTGTCTGTCACTCCTGCTGCAGCTGAAGTGATTTCTAAGAGGCTTGAGGAGCCCACCAGTCACAGCAGAGAGGCAGATTTTCTCCTGCAAGCCACTTCATACAGATTTCTCCTGCATTTTTTTGAATACTGTGGTTGCCCACATCCCTCTTCCAGAAGGAGCTAATGAATAGATTCACCAGCTCTATCTTGTAGTCAGGAGCAGAATGAGAGAGCTGGGAAAAAAAACCAACATGCCTGGGATAGAAACAAGACAAATGTGGCAATTCTGAAAACAAACAAGGGGATTTGATGGTCTTAAGGATCTGTGCTGAACATTGTGTTGTCAGTTTATCTGGACAGCATCTAACACTGATGAGAAAGAAGAGACAGGTAAAAAATACTGTTCATTTACAAAGAAAAGAAGGCATTCTATACAATGTTTCATCCATCTATTTAGGAAGTGTAATCTAAGTGACCTTAATGGTACCATGAGTCATTTCAGACACTAGAAGAGGAGGTAAGATAAGACTGATTCAAAACATTAAGCCATAAATATCTGAGCAATGCTTAGCTTTCAAACATCTACCATGGGACGTTCACCAGAGTCAAAATTTCATGCCAGCATCTCTTAAGAATTCCCTAACAGGGCTCCTGGGCTGTTGGCTGTCCTTTTGTTGTGCTCTAGAGACAAATCAAGGAAAGAGTATATGAAACAAACAAATAAAAACCCCAAATGCCAGGATTTCTTGATGTGTGCTTTAAATTCCCACTGTCAACATACAGTGCCCGTGCTCTGGAAGTCTCTGGCATTCCTAAACAGGGATCTGAGATTTCACTAGCAAAGAATTGCAGCACATCTTCTACCATTCATTAGCAACAAAAAACACCTCCAATTTTGTTTTTACAGGCAATTAATTGTCTCATATTTAAAAGTCCCACTGGTGGTTTTACACCATTAAGTAGAAGGCATATGACAGGCTCTGATTAGAAGATGAATTGTCATCTATGCAACGACCTGGCAAAAGTATTAATTTTTATTCTTCTGTTTTCTACTTTTAGTCTTATTCTATCTCTAGATAAACATATGAGGCTCTTAAAAATCATATCACAGAACCACACTGGCCACTTGTAACCATGGCTAGAATCTGGTCTTTTTGAAGAAGCAACAGAGACAAAACAGAGACAAAACTCAAGAAGACACAGAAGGGCTGCTAGAGGGAAAAAGGGCTAAAGTGCTAAAGCATTTCACTTTACAAAGCAATTAGGAGAAGAAAGCAAAAGCCTACAGAAATTATTTAAACTTCAGCAGGGAAGCTGCAGAATTTCCATCAGCAGAGATATTTAAGGAAAGGTTAGACTGATATGTTTTCAATCCAAGTCAATACCCTCCTGAGGAAATAGCCTGAGCAGAAATCTTTTCTAGCCCAGCATTTCCACTGTATTTTAGACTCTTCTTCATCCCCTCTATGCCAATTAAAGAAGCTGAAGCTGCACAAGGAGAATTTTGCTCCCTGATTTCCAGCAGAGCAGGAGTGTCTCCATGTCACAACTGCAGCAGTCAGCAGAGGATGTTTGGACAGGTGACCATAACTTAGCCATTGGGTCATCCAAACTTGTGAACTCATGGGTAAGATGCCCCAGAGTCACTTTCATATAAGGAAAGGTGTTGCATGCAGGCTGTAAAATGAGATTTTTTGCTCTGCTGTCCATATAGGAGTCTAGGTTTAAAGATCAGGTTCATTTTGGTTTGTTCTTTTAAAGAGAATAAATAATGCTCTTCATGCTCTTTTCTTCACGTGGAGAAATTCTTGTGTCAGGGTAAGTCAGAGAATGTCCAATTTCAAAAAACTATTATAAATTAATCTATTAAACTACACTTTAATTAAGAAGGGTCTCTATGGGTCACTTGGTGAATTTCATGTGGTTATCAGGTCCTGAAATTAAAATGCAATACTGTGTTCAAGCTCCTCTTTCTTATCAGTGGCAGCCTGTACACATCCTACCTCACCTTTAACATGTTTAGAAAAGAAACCAACCTAAACAACTTCTTAATATCATTAAATTCTCTTCATGTTTGTGTATGATCTATGTGCTTATGAAGCCTTGCCTGACTGGCACAAAGCTAAGCAGAACAAATGACTTTATTTGTCCCTGGTACAGTTTTCCTCCTTTACTCTCCCACATCCTCCCCTCTTACTGGTTTTAGATGCTGTTGCTCATTGCTTATCCCTGAGGCTTAGAGCTCTGCTATTATTTCTCCACACAGATCCCCAGCAAGCAAAGCCCTGCTCCTTCCAGAAGAACCCCTGGTGCTGCAGCAATGCAAATTCATCATACAGGGCCCAACATCCCACCTCCTGCTGGGCAGCTTTGCCAATGGCCACTGTGCAGTTAGCATTCCTAATTTCCAGGAGGGATTTAGTACAACAGTAAAAGCTTGGGAATGAGAAGCAAGCACAGAAAAATCTCTGCTGTGTTGGGGGGGAGGCAATTTGCTGCACTCAACTGGGAGTTCTACCATCAAACCCCAGGTTAGACTTCAGAGAAACCATGGATGGGCTAAGGACTGGCCCAACCTCTGTTGGCCAGGACAGCCTGAACTGACCACTGAGGAATTCCATCCCATGTACATCATATTCAATATAAAGCTGAGGGATCACAAGCATTAAACCTCTCCTTCAATGGCTGGCATCTGAGGAAGACTCTGCCCTTTCTGCTTTTCATCCCAATTCATGTGTTCCTGAATCCAGCTCCACAATCCAGCCCTGAAGCTGTTTCCCATCTGTCACTGAGTCCAGACTGGGACTTCCCCAGTGCCTGCTCCACAACATCAGTGGTGTTGGGGGTGTAATTGCCACCAGGGGCAGATGAGTTTGGTATTAGGCTTGGAAATACTTGTTTTATTTCATTTTATTATTGTAATTTCCATTCAAGCTGTTCCAGTTCCCTTTCCTAATGGCTCAGTCTCTCTCCCTTATTCCCTTTCTTTTCCCCCTTGGGAAGGGAGGGGGGTTAACAGAGAGCATCTGCTATAGGTCTAGTGGACAGCTCTGACCCTAAACCTCAACAAGCAGAAACATCTGTAGTTTTCCAAAAGGCCTGAAGGAGAGTGGGAGTAGAACATCAACGTGGAGATGTGTCCCTCCTTCCTGCTGTCACCATGCCAGAGCATGCCTGCCCATGGCTAGCACACAGAGCTTGGGGACTGAGATGGAAAGCTGTTACTGACTCCTTTCAGCATCACTCAAAGCATACAGATTGGCAAAAATAGGGATTTTTGTCAGAATCTACTTCACAGACCCAAACCTCTACAGGAACTTCCCTGTCTCCCAAGATGACAGGAAAAGTAAGAGACATTTCTCTGTGTGTGCTGAGGCTGGAGCACTGTGCATTTCAATTACTCTTGTCATTGAAAACATCCTATCATGTGTTTACTAAGGAATCAACATCTCCCCTTGCCTGACCCCACATTTCCTTCTCCTTTCCTTAATCAGTACAGCTGGCAGAAACATTCTTCTTTTTCTCCATCACTTCTGGTGTTGATTTCAATCAAGTGCCTGTGTCTGAGGAGGAGTTGAATTCAGAGAATGAAAAGAAGTACCAGATAGGAACTGCAGCCCTTTTCTGCCCCACATAGAAATGGAGGAGTTTGAAACAATTCAGGAATGAGGAGAAGGAAGTTTGTGGAGAGACTGGAGCCCCGTGCAGTTTCCAGGAAGCCTCCAATCCCATCTTCCTAACCATCTTTGCCAAAATAAAGTTCTACTTCAATTAGAGAGCTGCAATTATGCTAAATTGTGCAGAGGTAAATGAGCCTCAGTCATGCACGAGGGTCTTAGAAGAAGAAAACTGGGCAGGTTTTGTGGTTTCCATGGAATTAGACTTCCTGTCAATCACCCTGATCTGAAAAGCTGGGCTGAGCAGTCTTTCTGGATTTTATTATTATAACATCAGGAAATTGCAGTGACTTGAGAGGCTACCCACAAGCCAAAAACACTTTTAAAATTCTCAGATATTTTTGCAGCCTTTCAACAACATTTAGGGATTACAAGTGCCTGGTTTTTGGTGTGCTATGTATTTGCTGAATTTTGCTGTAAATGCCATCAATTGATTGAGTTGCTTTTATTTATTTTTGTCTTCAAGAGCTGTCAGAAGTCCTGGCTTTTTACCACCATCACTACCTGCAGTTTCTTTGAGAGTTAATAGGTAGAAAAGTGAAGACATCTTATTCACAGCTAGCAGTTAGTGGCCCAGGATGAAACACTAATGGATCCTGTGAGAAGCAAAGTTTGAGGACTGGTGCTGTACCACAGCAAGCAGACAAAAAAAACCCCATGAAGAGCAGGGAAGCTGTGCAATGACCAAATGCATGTACAGCAGCACTGCTGAGGGCAGCAGGCACAGGAATTAGATGAGGCAAAGAAAGATGAAAGAGTGAAGGTCATTTCTCTGAGTGCTCACCTCTCCTGTCCATGTTGGTATTTACTGGAAATGAATCTGTAGGTGAACAAAAGGATCCCTGAATTGGAGGAGGAGGGGGGTCTGATCTCTGTGCCCACACAAACACAAGCACATGGATCAGCCCTGTCATTCCAGGCTGTGTTGGGACATCAGAAGGAGGTAACCAAGTGGGTCCTGGCAGCAGAACCTATCATCTGTCTCTGGACAAAGCAATAACACAGGTAAGTCTGTTGTGGGAAGTGTCTAGGAAAGTCAAGGGCAGGAGCAGAACAATCTCTGGCTTTCAGATTTCCAGGGAGCTGGAAGTCAATGGAAATAACCTCTCAGTGTTCATTTGCATACTTGCAGGAATGCAAAACTTGCTGACTTTGTGAGAGCTGCAACACCTGCAGGAGCCCAGAGAGATCTGGAATCTCAGCAAACACAAGCATAGGTCACTCCTCCAAACTGGGCTCTGGGACTTGCCTCTGGAGAGCAGCCTGGGAGAGGTGACAAGCCATTGATACCTTGTGGTTTCCTCTGCCAACCAAGACTTTAAAGTCTAGGAAGGACTGATGTTCTAGAGACAGGAACACAGAGGTATCAGCACAAGGTTGTGTCTCAGAGAAAATGAGCTGATGACCCAGAAGTCAATCTGCAAATCTCCACCCAATCTTCAGCAAACCTAATATGAAAATAAGGACAGATTTTGTCTACATGTTATCACAACTGGTGCCTTTTCTTATCTCCTTGTCTGCATGTGGCTCAAACTATTAATTTGGGCTCCTCACAGTCTATCCTCGATGCTTTACCCATCACAGGCTTTGTCTGGCCCTTTGAAGCCACTATACAAAGCAGGAGCTGTTGTTTTGCAAGCTCTCTTGTCTAATTCTGTAGGCTCATTGCTTCCAGATTCCTCTGAACTCTTGTCACAGAAACAAATAACAGTCCCTGTGACTTTCATCTATGGCATTCTGCAATGGAAAGAAAAATACATTGCATAAACCCAGACTTTTTGTCTCTGGTAACCTGAAAAGGGGGAAAAAAAATGTCTAATTAAGAATGAGGCAAAGCTATGTTCATTCATTTTTTAAGCTTCATTAAGTCCATGGGAAAGAGAAACTACAGAAAGGGAAAGTGTTGGGACTGACTACAATGCTACCAGGAAAAGAAATGAGGCACAGGTTCAAGGTGCTGCAGTTCCACAAGCTATAGGTCACTCACTGGCAAAAAAAATGAAGGAACTTTTCACTTGACACAATTCTCCTCACATGCAGTAAGCCAGAAGAAGGTCCAGTGGATGCTAATTGTATAGTTGATGGAGAGTGGTTTCACTTTACTGTGCTAAATCTACTTTTTGATGGAGCCTCCAGGCTAGTAAACTATTTAAAATACCAACACACTGAAAACTGTTGTGATTTCCTTAAAGTCATGGGAGAAAAGATAACAGCATCAGGAACACAAAGCCAGCTGTTTACTTTTTTTTTGCTTCTCTTAAGGCCCAAGTTGGTACCCAACAGAAAAAAATGTGATGCAAAAAGACCTGCCTAGATACTGCCAGCACTCCAGCCCCTGTTCACCTCATGTGTTTTAATTTCTTGACAAACTGCAAACACTTTCTGCCTTTCTTTTCATGCATCTCATGTTTGTAGCAACAGAATTTCTCTGGGATGGGTTCATTTGGTTGCTTGTACAGCTCCTATCAGAGATTGTTTTAGATGAATAGAGCCTGTCACTTTTAAAGAAACAGCTGTTATTCACTAAATTGGACATTTTCCAGCTAACCACTGTTATGAACAGAAGAGTAAATAGAGTCCATTTAGCAGAGGCATGAAATTCAGAGAGCCAGGACTGTCACAGGTGACAGCTGTCCTCTGAGCAAGAAGTAAGGTCAGGTAGCAGAAGTGTCCTCCCAGCTGCTGCTTCTTCAGCAGCAATTTTCAGCTTTCTGCTTTACATTGGTGATTGCCTCAGGTAAATGAAGCCTTGACATTTCTTGTCTGAAGGAAACTCACAGAAATAATAGCATACATTTTTTTTGCAAGCTGTTTATCCAAGCAGCCAGGGAAAGGTGTAAACCCTCACTAGAAAAGCTTTCAAAAATAAGTTAAATGAAGTCCTGTAAGGATCCATCTGAAGTATCCATCTACAGCAAGGATATCTGCATCTGCAGTGCTCTCACTGGGAAGGATTCATTTACCTACATTTATGCATCTCATGCCACAAGAGATACAATAGACTACTTGAGCCATCTGAGGCTGGCAGAGAGGAAAAAAAAAGGATTTTGGGGATGTCAGCACCTTGGTTTGTTTGGTTGGTTTTTTATTTCTCAGTCAATGCAGAGCCAAAAAACCCAGTTTATTTATTCTCATGCCCACCATATATACAAAGCCAAGCAAATCAGATCCAGCAAATGGGTAAAATTTCATCATCTGAATGTGGGCATTTCTTCTACTGAATTACAAGGTGTTGCCAAAAGACCCCTAAGGTCAGGCATTAACTTCAGAAAGGTTGTCAGTGACACAGTGACATCCCAGCCACTGCCTGCATCTGATCTTCAAGGCACTCCCTGGCAAACTGGAGTGGTTTTTGTGTGACTGCCTCCCAGGAGAGGGCAGAACTGGGGTGTGAAGGGTGCACCCACATCATGAATCCAGAGTGAGCTGCTGCTTCAGCTCCCTGCATGCAAGTGCCTGAGCTCTGCTTCACTCACAGAGCAGATTCCCTTCTGCTCCACACAAAAGCTTTAGTAGCTGAAACTCAGCCTTGTGCAAAATGCAATGAAATGGATTCCCAGGCCTCTTTTTTTCTCCTTTCTCAGTGACTGAACTACCACACCAGCTAATTTAGAGGGGAAATGTGCTGCAAACAAAGGGAGCAAAACAAATTCTTTTCCTTTGCATTCACATAGCTTCCAATTTCTCAGTATGAACTGCATCCAGGATGCAGCTCCTAGTGGGATCCTACAGCCATAGCTGCTGGGGAGGCTGCAACACAACCCTCACTGATGCTCTTGCTCTGTCACCACCATCTCTGCAACTAGGGGCCAGCTCATCACTTGCTGAGAACATGTTGGCTTTATGTCTTTTCTTTTCCAGAGACCTACCACACTCTTTAGCAATCCTGATATCAAGCTATAGGCAGTATCAGGTAAATGTATGGGTGGCAGCAAACACTCCACAGCCATAAGGAAAGCACCATCAGAGATACTCTAAGTGGAAATTCCTGTTATATAGCACATCCCACTAAAGGGTTTTCTCTGATGCACCAACCCCACAGCTACCAGTTTCCCTTGGTCACTGCTTCTGCTTACTGGCAAAGGAAAGTGAGGCAGTATCACTTAGGAAATGGCCATGGCTGAGTGGCAACCCTGCTACACAGCAAAGGAGAAATCTGCCCTTCTTGCTGTAATGGTGAGTGATGTCTCTACACAGTTGCTCCTGGGTGATGATAAGCAGCTCTATGGAAGAGTGAGGAAGGGCAGAGTTGGGCAGGAAAGCAGGAAGGAGGATTTGGAGAGAGGAAGAATGCTAATGTGCAGCTGGAGAGGGATGTGGTTGGAATAAAACAATGATGGGAACAAAATACAGGAGAGGCAAAAACCAAACCAACAAACACCCATGTTTTCATTCAATCCCAAGGACACTGACAGTAGTCTTGGCTGCTCTTCAGCAGGTCAGTGTCAGCAGGAGCTGGACACTTCCATAAATACCATGGTCTGGGAGATGGCAGGAAAGTGTGAAAGCAGAGATTTGGGAAAGGAGGAGTAAACTAAATAAATCTATGAACCCCACAAGATGTTTTATCTTCTGCTACTTCAAAGTGTGGGTTGGTTTTTTTTCTTCTAGCTTACACTTTTTTTTTCCTGTGTCAACACATACTGTCAAGAAGATGCTTTAAAATCTTCCTTTTCTTTGTGAAATGCTATTTTTGTTGTAAGGTGTAATGTGTGCCTAAGAAATCTCTTGTACTGTTGTCAAAGACAGAAACTTAAAGATGTCTTTTCTTCAGCAACAGCATGAGCTCAGTCCAAAACAGGTCTATGATACAAAATTAGTTCCAATAACTTGGACTATCTTTGGCTCAGAAGCTGTTGGCCTCAGACATCTTGTGTAAAGGCAACAAGTGCAACATCAGTAGGTTGGGTTTAGAGCATCTCATTTAACTTTACAAACTCTTCAGGCTTTGCTTGCTCACAGGCTTTCCCCCCACTCCTCCCTGAAACAACCACATCTTCAGGCAGTGTATGAGCTAGGATTATCCAAATACTATTGACAGAGTTCTGCTGCCAAAAGGGGTGTGTAACACACACCCAGCTACCCATTCAGGCACAGTAATTTGATCATTACCATCCTGGTGTTGCAGCATGTTTCTGTAGGATCAGCAATTGTTTGCTCTGCTGGCAAACATCACCACAGCAGCAAATATTCCTTTTTGTGCAGCATTGCTGGGCATGGCTCTTTTCTTTCTAAAAATGCCTCTTTAGTAGGTCTCTGAGAGCCAGTCAGGGATGTGTGTGTGTGTGTTGGGGGAGGATGGGGGGCAAGAAGCCACCTTGATTAATAAGACAATGAATTGTCTGCATGACCTGAGCCACAATTTGTGCCTTTTCCATCTCAATCTGAGAGCTGCCTCAGCAGAGCAGCCATCCAGGCAGGGCACTGGCAAATCACAGGGCTCTGAAAGATGTTTATCTGTAGAAACAATAGTTATTTTTAACCTGCTTCACATTTCAAGGCTCCTTGTTGCTTCCTCTGCAGAGACAGAGGGAGGTGAGACCTTGCTGGCTGCTCTAAGAACACACATGCAGGTCCACACTCAGAATATTTATCAACAGGACAAGAGTGAGGAGACACAGAACCTGACAAATACCAGATGCAGAGGTTGTCAGAAGCTCAACAACATGTTTAAAGCTTCCTGGTAAACTCAGACAACAGACTCAGCCTGGTTCTGCATCCAGGTCTTTGGCCATACAGAGCTGTCTACACTGGATAGGTAAGGAGGGCACAGGTTTTGGTGCTGATTTGTCACTTCCATCTTAATGTGAAGCAATTGTGTCCCTTTCCATGTAGCTCTTTGCCAGGCAGGGTGGAAATATGATCACAGGACAAGGGCTGCAGAACAAATCACCCATTTCAGGTCAGTGTTGAATCACACACTTGCCAGCTTCCTGTGTGTAAGAAGAATGGCCTTTGACTTACCTGTAAAATACACCTGGAGTAGGCTCTGGACCCAGCTGAATTCACTTTAGGATGACTGTTATAGCCCAGTGGTATTTCACACAGAAAATTAAGAGAAAAACAAACCCCCAGATTTTCTTCCTCCACAAAATACACCAGTGAAGTCAAAGAGGAACAGCAGGAATGAGAACCTGAAGCACTGCAGCTCTGCTTCCTTCCAGTGATGGCTCCCAGGAGTATTTCCAGAGATGGCTTCCCTGGGTATTTCTGTGCTTTCCCATCACCCCACCCCTTGAGAAATATGTTCAAATCCACATTGCAGGTCTACATCTCCCAGTGGCATTCTCCCTACCTACACAGTGACATTATGGTTGCAGCACATTTGTGTCTAGGGTCTGGATCTCACTCTCTGTGTCCAGCAGCTGGATTGAAATGACCTGTTCCACCAGTTCACTGTCTGTTCACCTGGGAGTTTTCTGTCCACACCCTTCTCTGCTGCCCTCTGGAGTTGTGCCCACCCAGGCTAAGTGTGCAGGTCTGTGCTACTGGCAATATTATCCCTAAATCACTCCAAACACTTTGGTCCAGAGCTGTACTTTTAGCCCCTTTACCCTCTCACTGTCTAGAGCCATTGTCCTTGCATCCACCTCCTGCTCTTCCAGCCTTGCTCCCTGTTGGGACTAACCCAGCTTTTTGGTAGCTCCAATTATTATTTCTTCTGGGCTGCTTAGTTCAATTCCTAGCTCCTGCTCTCAGCACCTTCAACTCCTTGTCCTGACCCTCCATGGAGCAGTGAGGCTGGGTCCTGCCTTCCCTCAGGCTGCTGCATACCATCCCTTTGCCATGGCCTCACCTTGGCTTCAGTGCCCCAGCCCTGCCTCTGCTGTAGCTGTGGGTGGGTTGACCAAGCCCTGGCCAACAACTCCTCCCTCAGGCACCCTGTCTTTGCCTTCCATGCATTTTGCACTTTATAGACAAGCAGAGTAAAACCAACTTGGGATAAGGCTGTTTGCAAATTAGAGGCTTTGGATCTGGCTAGTTGCTAAGGCATCACTGCTTTCCAGAGAGAAACAGAATCTGGCTTTTTTTTTTTTTTTTTTTTTGCCTTCCTGAATATATTTTCAATTGAAATTTTAATTTTCCAAATCAACTCCAGCCAGGCTGAGCTCTTGGCTTCTACAGGGCTTTGAGCCCAGGAGTGAACACAGATTTTAGTACACTGCTTCACTGCAGTGGCTTGAATTAAATTCTTAGCTTCTTCATGTGGGATTTGCAAAGTATAACTTCATCAAGAAAGGTCACTTATATTAATTAATTAGAGCTTTAGGAGGTGGCATTCTAACACAAAACCTGCTTGGGAAAGGGTTAAGGACTCTGACAAAGCCAATCCTGGGCTCCAGCTTTTGCTGGAGGATGACAGTGCCTGAGGGCAGTACAAGAAGAATACAAGGGAATGGGAATACAGGCTTTGCTGACAAGAATCCTCATTCTTGATTTCTTTATCAAGGCAGGCATTTCATCTGAACTGACTGACACTGCCATGCTCTGGCTTTCTCTTATGTGTGAAGATGAGCTTTGCACTGCTGCTCTAACTTTTATGAGATGGGTTCTCTCCCATAAAAGATATATAGAGAAATTATCTCTCATAAAAGATAGAGGAGTTCTCCCTCATAAAAGAGAAGTTACCATGAAGCCTGGTGAGTCAGGAAGAAGAATTCTAGCCAACCAAGTGATTTTCAAGGGAGCAGGAGCAGTTTACAGTAAAACAAGTCCATTGGAACTTCCTTCCTCAGCCAGCTCTGTGTTTTCTTGGCTTCTCTGCATGCATTCAGCTACACACCTGCCCAGCACTTTTCAGAGAGCAGTTTCACCAACCCCAGTTCAGTGGGATGACTCAGACACAAGTTTCTACAAGACTGGGATGTGCATTAGTAGGAATTTTAGGTTTTTAGAGGGCTGTGTTCATCTAATAAATTAGACACAGTGTACATTCTGACCCACGTTTAACTTCTGATGCCCAAAAGAAAAACAAAATGTATATGAATGAAAGAGTCTGGAGCCCTGCAGGACACAAAGGGAAGTTTAGAAGACATGAATTCAAGTCTACAAACATGGTTTCAAAGAGAGGAGTAAATAATGAATACATTTTCCCTCCATGAGTAAGCAAACAGATGGGATATGATGCAGAGGCTTCAAAGGGGAAAATCATGAAGCTGTGTTCCAAAGAAAAAAAGCTGCAAGATCCATTCAGACATGTCTCTGTGCCTCAGCAAACACAGGCAACCCAAAACTGGGAGAAATTCTCCTTTGTTAGATGGAGCTTTGATATTTTTTTCCCCTCACACTTTGATCCTCTCATGTTTCTTGGGGTTTTTTTGCAGGAAAAGGAGCCCAGGGTGGCCCTTTCCCAGCTCCTTATCAAAGCTGTAGCTCTAAAATCAGCTGGGTTTGCAGAGCAGCATTCACCACAATGCACAGGACCCCTCTCAAGTCTGCCAGATGCTGTGAGTGACCATTGCTCCCAATAAATACCCATAAGCAAATCCTCTGCCAGCATAAATTCACAATTCACAGCAAATGAGCACCTACCTCTGCCTTGAAGGAGGTGCCTGAAGGTGACATGTCAGCCCATTTCTGATGGCCTGGGTCATCCTGGGAGGTGTGAGCAGCTTCTCCACAGCTTCCTGACTGGTTGAGCCAGCAGAAACTTCACTCAGCACAAAACAAAGTGCATTCATTCACCTGTGAAGCAAATATTATTAGTAGTGTGCTCTTCAAAAAGGAAGCACAAACAAGAAAGCAAATGCTGTGGCCATTTTGTCCTTTGGAACTGAACTTTTTTTGCTCTCATCCACTTATCTTTTCTAGCATGTGTGTGCACAGACACTCCCTCTGATTTTAATGCTAAGGTGATCCCATTGTCCTCAATATTTCCACAGTTTGTGATATGGAAACTTCAGAGCAAAAACTTTTCCCAAGCTTCTCAGCTCTCAACATCTAATTCATTTTATTTTTTTTTTCCCAGATCAAGCAGTGTTCCAGCTCAGGTATAACAGCCTTAAATGCTGGTGCCATAGCAATGTATGACCTGCATCCTATGTGCTCAAGAACCTGCTCACACAACTCCAGTTTCCATGTTGATCAGGCACTAAACCAACATGGACTCAGATTTTAGCCTTCTTTACTCTTGGTAGTTTGGCTGGCTCAGCACTTGTCTGGTGAAGCCTAAATTTGACCTTCCACACATCTTACCTGCACAAAAACTCCCTCTTGACCCTCAGCCCCATCTTCTGAGACTATCCAGCAACAGCTAATTACAATTTCTGCTGGGTTTTGAGGCAATCTTGTGCACACAAACTTTACACATGCTGGAGGCTGAACATTTCTCTTTTCCTTGCCCATGATGGGATTCCTGGTAGTCTCCAATTTCTCCTTATAAGAATTCATTTCTGTAAAGGGCACATCTCAAAGCATATTCTCAAACAGAAAATGTTTCTTTGGGAGCTGTACTCGTTGCATATAATAAGTGGCAGTGATAAGATTATCTCACACCTAAGAATGTTTATGCTGCATTTAAGGAAAATGACAACTGATTCTCATCCACAAGCACAAGTGTAAATATGACAGAGATGATTTCACTGCTTTGAAAATTCCAGGAAGTAGGAAAAAAAAATAAATACAAACCAACTGGTGTGCATTTTGTCAAGTGAAATCAGTAAAGAATAATATTTTCTTTCTGAGAGTATGGGAGCATATTAAATACAGAAGAAAAGGTAGGTTGGTTTGGTTCTTAAGAAGAAAACAAGAAATGCACACTGATAGTCACTCTCTGGGCAGATGTGTTTGGCAGCTTTCAACAGATACAGACAGACTGAAAGAAAACTTAGGGGAAGTAAAACTGTTTAAAAGAAAAATGAACCAAACCAAACCAAAAATAACCAACCAGACAATCCAAGAAAACAGCAAACAAACAAAAAAACCCCACAAAGTGAATATCCTGAAAGCAGGAATGTCAAAAACACTGAATTTTTGAATGGTAGAAAGTTATCAGGAAGGCCAGGAAGAGAGACACACAAAGTGTAGTGTGGCAGCCATGTGCAACCCATCTGGTTTTTGCACTTCAGATTGGACTTGTCTAGCTTAAAAAATGAACTGAAGTATTTAATAACCCCTGAAGGCCAAATGGGACTCAAAAAGGGGTTTTGAGATTAGATCTGATTATCTGATTGCTCAGGACCTTGTCCTTTTTTTTTTTTTTTCTTAATATATCTCCAAGGGCTTTGCTGGGCAACCTGCCTTACTATTTGAATTAGCATTGATAGCAAGGAAATTTTGGCAACAGACATTCATCCCAGTCTTCTCTAACCATTGGATTACCACATTACAGAACTAATTTTGGATCAGCACCTCCTCACCTGGACATGACTAGTATTGTAACTCCGTTTTTTTGTGTCCTATTATCAATATCTCAATCTATTTTTTCTCAAAGAGTTTTGGCTCCAGGGACTGAGACTGCTTTCAAATTGATTGCTCATGGTCAATTCTTGGTCAGATCTAATTTCAGAATATTTACTGTGGCCTTATAGGCAACAATCTGGAAATCACTTCCTTCAGCCTTTCTGTCCATTGATACAGATTTTTTATTAATGTCACAGAAAAATCAATGGATCAAACCAGCCATTTGAAGATACTTCTCACAGTCCTTCCTAACTGGAATAACTGGGGAAAAGGGAGAATGTTATGATACCTTCTTTTTTTTTAATTTTTTTTTCTCTTTTTTTTTTTTTTTTTTTTAAATCCTTCTTTATCAAAACTTGAAAAATACCCCATTTTCAGGTTTCCAGATGGCCCCAGCTCTATGATTATTTATTGTCTGGACATGAGGAGGCTGGTTGGCAGTAAACAAAGGTCCACAAATTTTCAAAGGAATTCATACCACTTGTTGAAAAACTAATTAAGTATCATACAGACTAGATGCATGCTACAGTGATTGCAAACGCTTTGTGTCTCAAGTGCTATCTTAGCACAGACATCAACTTTATAATTTTAATTTCCTTACACTCACCCTCTCTTCAGTTCCACCCGAGTGATTTATTTGGGCTTTTCGAGTGGTATAAATTAACATAAATTGAAATGTCAATATCAGGCAAGACGAAAAAAAAAAATTACAACAATAATAACAACTACAACAAAAAACCACCCTAAAAAACCAGTCACTTGTTCAGAAAACTATGTCTTTTTCAGTTTCCTGAAGAATCTTTATTTTTAACTTAGGAAGTATTGCCACTTCAAAATGCTATGGCCTCAAGGAGTTAAGTCATCACACAGAAGAAATTCAGGTCATGGGTTAGAAGAACCTGAAATGGTTTGAACTTGTGATGATGTCAGCCCATCTAGCTGGCAACACCTGGCAGCTGGTCCCTTACTGGTCACTCTGCCGGGTCCCTTACTGGTCACTGCTGGGATGGGGATGAGGGTGACACAACAAGAGGCTTGAGGGCCAAGACATGAGAGCTCGCTTACCCATTACAGCCACAGGCAAAGACAGAATTGAGAAGGCAAAATCAATTTCATTTCCACAAAGCCACCACAGATTCACCAAATGAATTGGAGCAGGTCAGTGATAAATACAATTGGATATTAAAAGCACCTGATTCTCACCCCTCCCTTCTTCCAGGTCCAGCTCTTCCGCCTTCCCCCCCACAGGGGCGCAGAGGGCGGGGAACTGGAGTTGGGATCAGTGCGTCTCATGTTGTTTCTGCCATTTTTCACCCTTCTGAGGGAGAAAACTCACAATCCTCCCCTGCTGCAACCTAGCATCCCTCCCACAGGGGACAGACCTCCATAAACTAACATGGCTCCCTCCTATGGCCCTCGGGAGTTTCTCCCTCCTACACCCCACGGAGTCCCAGCCTTGTGTGGGAGCAGCCGCGTGCTCCAGCACGGGGCCGCCATGGGCCGCAGGTGGGATTGAGCTCCCCCAGGGCTGAGCCTGCCAGCTCACCACAGGCCTCAGGGGCAAGGCTGCTCCCCCTCACCCTTTCCTCACTTACCTGGCTGGCTGCAGGGTTGTTTCTCTCCCACTTCTCCAACACAAAAGAACTCGCCCAATGCCTTTTTGGTCTCTGGAGTACTCCCAAAGGCATGCACGTGCACACGCACACAACCAAAACCTGCCACACGCTACCAAAAACCCACCAGATCCAGACACAGACACACTACCAAAACCCCACCAGATCCATACCCAACACAGTTGTTCTCCCTTTTCCATTCTTCTAGTGCAGGAGTGGCTAAATCTCGTGGGTTATATGGCAAGGACATAGGGCAGCACATGGCACAGGGCCTTGCTGATTGTCCTGGGTGCAGACAATGGGCTGTGACCATCCCAGCAACCTCACTGCCTGCAGCAGGTGTGGGCTACCCCTATCCAGGTTTAAGATGTGGTCAAATCACAGGATCAACTAATAGACATCCTCCCAGTTTAGAATGATAGAATTGTTTGGTTGGAAGAGACCTTTAAAATCATCAAGTCCAACCATTCACCCTGCACTGCCAGGGTCCCTAAACCATGTCCCCCAGCACCACATCCACACTGTTTTTAAACACTTCCAGGGATGGGGACACCACCAACTCCCTGGGCAGCCCATTCCCATGCCTAACTAGTAGCACTGCAGCCTGCAATTACGCAAGTTTCATCCCAGAGGAAGGGTGGAGAATATCTCTCTTGAGAGTCCTACAGAAGAAATTAATGAGGTTTTAAAGGACTGAGTACTGCTTTTGTTCCATAGGGAGGATGTTCAGATGTTATCACACTGAGCATACACAGAATATAGGAAATTACCTTTCTTATAGGTAACTCATTGCTCTGAGTGCAGACAAGGCTAGAACTGAAGAAACACAAGAGAAAAAGATGCTGCCTAACATGCTAAAGTTTCCAGCAAAGGTGACAGTGGTTAGACATACAGATGATGGTGATGTGTTAGATTACACTGTTTACAGGAGGCTTTTTAAAAGTAAAGGGTCAGCAAGACAGCACCATTTCTACTTCATCTTGTCAATTCTCTGGTCTTAGGAAACCCTTCATTTAATGTCAGCATCCGTGATATGAAATCAAATCTAGGAGCAACCCTTTGAGGTATCATAAGCACACAGCTGAGAAGCAAAGGTGCATTTTCTGTAACCATATCTGTAAAGGAAGGAGGATGGCTGCTTTTCTTCACTGTTCATCAAATATCCAGGCATCATTTGACCAAAAGTGCTAAAAAAGAGCCACATGTCACAATGTATGATGCTGGCTATATTAACAAACTATATAACTAGAAGCAGCCAGGAAAGAAATGAAGTGTCTGGAACCAGTTTTGATTTCAGAGTGCAATCATTTCAAATCAGCTGCAGCACTTTGTACATGGCTTTTGCAGCCTGGATGCTGTAAGCCACTGATTTTTCACACAACTGTAACTCACTCTGATCTAATGACCTTCCTGCCCAGAACTCATTGTGTCCACCTCCCTTCATCAAGTGTTTAGACCATAAACTCACATGCCTCTGCACACAGGGACTGCAAGTGCTAATCTTTGATTATATGTAGCTTAGCTTTTTTTCTTTTGCTGTTATTCAATGCCAACGGGAGGAGCAGTTTTCCAGAGGTAGCAGGAATCAAACATTTCAGAAGTGGGAGCTCCATTATTTCAATACTGCAGGTACATTATTGCTCCTTGAGGCTCATTACTTCTTTTGCCTTCAAGGAAATCCGAGACCTTGAAGAGATCAATAAGGTACATTATTACTCTTGTTCAATTACATTCCTGCCTGTTTCCGAGCCATCTGAAGGAAGCCATTCATTGGATTCAGCTTTTACAAGCTGATTGCTACCCAGCCAGGCAGTTTAGCTGTGAGGTGGTGCCAGCCTTCCCCTCCTTGTACAAGGTGCACTGCCTTACGAGGGTAATGACAACGCCTCGTTATCTGAATGGCAGCAATGAATATATTAGGGATGAGGCACAAAGACAGTGAAAGTGCTGAATGTTCTTTTTGACAAACCTATGAGCTCTCCAATTGCTCAACTGCAGAACTGCAGCAGCGTTCAGGGCAAGAGAGATTTCATTGCTTGTTAGTTGCTTTGTTCAGAGCAAAGTTCTCTCCGTAGTTCTTTTTAGAAGGGGACAGATTCCCATTTTCTAAGGCAAACTGTTCCACATCTTTGCATGTATGCCCTATTTTTATGCCGTGACAGAGACAGATCTGGAGCCAGCTGTGTTAGACTCTGTGTCTATACAAGTGAAACATCTCAAAATAGGAAAACCTATTCACTTTCCAAGCTTACTGTGCAAAGGGGAAAGCCATTTTTCCCCACAGTACTTGTTTGCATGTTGGTGATGCTAAACCCAAAGACCTCGTTGGTCTCAGCCTCTTCATTTCCCATTGTTACCCAGCCAACCTCCCTTTTGCAGCTGTGGTTCTAAAACCCTTTGCAATTCCTTCTGCCATTAGTGCAGGCACTTGAGGTAAGATGGGTGACAAGATGTAGCTTCATTTTTCTTTTGGAAAACCAGACTTTATGGTGTTCTGCAAATTTTTGCCCTGCCAGAAGCTTTCTGCTGAGGGAATTTGCTTAATCATACAAAGATTTAGATACTAGTTTCAATTTAAGGATGAACTGTAAATGACATGCTTATTTTATGAGACAACAATTAACTCTTGGATCTTATTAAAATGAGATAAAGGAAAAATCTTCACTGCTTGAGTCCCTTAATCAAAGTTGGATGCCCTTCTAAAAAGAGTGGTGATAAACTGATTAGGCATCAGTCTGAATGAGATTATAAAACCATGCAAAGCATCACCTTAGACATCTTTCTCCACTTGCTAAGCCTTTGTATCTGTTTATTCCTTTGGTGGATCGAGTGCTAATCCATCACACCACCTCAGCTTTACAAGTAAGTGAACCCTCACAAGCCTTTGCTTGAAACAAAATTTGTTATATGGTGTTAGTGACAATCTTGAGGCTTTTAAACTTCTACAGGCAGGTGTGTGTTTTTCCTTTAAGGGAAAATTGAGAATTTATCAGGATATAGTCAAACTGCAGCACAGAAATGGGCACATGCTGCCAGTATCAAATTATCCATCCCAGTTCATTCTTCTGTTGGTCTATTCCCACTCTGCATTTTCTCACTGTCAAGAGACTAGTGCTTCATTTCAGCAGCTCAGGGAGTGAAGGCCTAAGAACCTGATTGCTGGATAGACAATGGAAAAGTCCCACTTCAAGCAAGCAAAGCTTTGGAGGCATTTTCTCATCCTTATGAATTGGGATAAAACTTCTGTGACATTCAAGGAATGATTTTCTCTTTCTCACCCTGTTCAGATATATTTACTCAAGATATGATCTTCAGAATGCCACAGGGAAATGGAATCAGTCTTCACCACCTGGGATCATACAGGGATTTACAACCACGTAGTCTGGCTTTGGCAAGAACCTGAGGCAGTGGAAATGTCCTTGATCTCTCCTGCTTTCCTTCTGAAGAATGTAATAATTCCTTAGGTTTTTTGACACTAAAAGTATTACATTTGTGAGAAGATACTGTAAAGTGTTAGGAAATGAGTTTGCTATTCCATGGCTGAACCAACTGCTGGACCCAATGACTTTAGCCCTTGTTAAGCAAAGACCTATGAAGACTCAATGCAATGCCATGGGAGACTCAAATTTTCAATTGCAATTCATAATGAAACCTCAGTGTTTCTTTCTTCCCCAGAAAAAGCTAGAAACCTGGTTTTCTGGCTGCCACTCTGCCCAGCCACCAGCACTGAGGCAGAGAACTCCAGAGGCTGTGGGATGCTGACAGGTAGCTGTCCATCCAGCATGCCATTCACAGGCTGCTGGCAGGGAACCTGCAAGAAGAACAGGCTCATGAGCAGTTTGCTGAATGGAAAAAAAAAAAAAAAAGAAAAAAAGAAAAAAAGAAAAACCACACCAAAACCTTCCACAGGATGTTGCAAATGACACAGCTCAGCAATTCCAGTAGCAGGTGTGTTTTTCTCAGCATTTTCTCCACCGTTTCTCCTTACAAATTCAATTTTTCCTGGGCTGTGATGTACTTCTTGGTTCCCAGACACTCATTCTGCCTGTCAAACAAAGAGCTGTTTCAAGCTGTATCCTGTCCCACTGCAGGAAAAAAAATATCCTGACACTGGCTTTCTAGGTGTTTGCTTCAGTAACTATGGGATTTGATGGACAATCTTATGATTTACAAATACCAAAATATTACCTTTTCAGTAGAAAATGTAGAAGGAGAAAATCTACTCTTGACTGCATGAGAATTGCTGCCTTTAGCTAACACAATTAAAATTTACAGATGATGCTTTGAAGGAATGACTTGGAAGAGGGCCTATCTTCCCTCTGCACAAGACCCATAGCAGCATAGGAGCAACACTCAATAGATGATTTAATTAATCTGTTTTCTTTAGGAAGGTATCAGAGAGAATGGCTCCCAGACAATTCAGCTGGACAGCAGCTTCTGAGTCATAAAGAATCAGATGTGAATGACTGAATTAAAGAAGCAAAGGGGCACAGACACACACAGTTCCTGCAAATCACTGCCTGAATTTACCCTTCCCATTTCAAAACACTGCTGTAAAATACCTCTCTGGGGCAGATTCACTTGATGGGAAGAGATTTATGGTAGCACTTTCCCACAGCACATCCCCATTTCACTCCAAAGTAGCTCCAGTTCTGAGCAGTAATAAAAAGTAAATTACATTTATTAAATCCCTTGATCCCACCTTTAAGGACTGCCAGGAACAGCATTTTCATAAAAGGAAATGTCTCTCTCAGCTCCAAATCTTTCCATTTCTGTTGGAATTTGAAGTGGGGAGTAATTTCTTAAGAAAAGATTTCTGCCAATGGCTGACATTCGTGTTGGGCATGGTTAAATGTTTAATAAAATGATGAACACACCATGCTACATTTCAAACTCCTCAAAGACTGGATACTAAATGTATATCCTATAAGCAAGATTTCAACTTACTGACTTTTCATTGCTCTGGAGACCATGAATTTTCAAATTACTTTTCATTTTGGGGGGATTTTTAGATGGATTCCTTTCAGAGGAGAGGTAATGTTGGAGGAGATAAAGTCACCCCTAGAAGCAGAAGGGCTTTCTGTTCATTCCTGGTGTTACAAATGCTGGTTCTACTTTTAGACTTTCATCATCATCTTTAAAGTCCTTGGAAAAATGAATTGGACCTCTTCAGTCAGCCCATTTTTCTACTGCAGAGCTGCAACAATTGTAGTTAACAGAGATGTAAGGGCTGAGACTTTGCCAGGGTGATGGATGATTATTGACTCTAGAATTCCCTGAAAGTAGTTGTATGATGCAATTCATGCCCAGCAATGGCAGTACATTTACCAACAGTGATGGAAAGAGATGTAGGCTCCAAATTTATCCAGGGAAAATACTGTCACCACAGACAAATTAATCCAGGTTATCAAAAAAAGGCAAAGGAAGAGGAGCAGAATGTGAACATCAGTCCTTCATCTTCTGTGTATTGCAACAACACCATGATGATGAATGAATTATTAACAACAGCCATAGAAGCAGAAAACCTCTCTCCAGTTCTTAAATTTTACTTATTTGAAAAACAAATCACTCACTAGGATACAATTACCTCCAAATGAAGAGAAGTCTTAGCTTTTTGGAGCCTTATATAGGAATATGTCCAGACACTTACATAAGAATATGAATATACAGCCTTGAAGACAAAGAAGGAAGGATCCAACCTAGCTGTTTTTTTCTTTATTTGCTTGGTTGGTTTTGAATAGAATCTACTGGAATTTGACCAGAAAACATTTTTGACATGCCAGCATTTGCAAAAAAACTTAAAAACCTTTTTTTCAGGACTCTTCCAAAAAAACATCTGGCCTGTTAGGCAGTGCCTGTGATTACACACAGTGGTACTGAGTTAACTGTGACTCCAGGAGAGGAGGAAGATGCTGAAAGGCTGAAGCTGCCATGGATTTACTGAGGGTAAAACCCTTAGAACATTTATCTCTGAAGATGAAATACCTTGTGTTCTCTGTGCACAAGAGAATATCAAGAGTATTGTTATATTACTATGATCCTAATCCATTTAATACCTAAGCAGGAAAAAGAGAGAAAATAAATCTTTCAATAATTGGAGAGTATTAGATGAAACCTTAGTTTTAACAGTCCCCCTCTTTTCATTTATCTGCTTTAATATTCAGTTTTAAAGAGTTTCTGCTTTAAAACAATGTTTGTATGAGATCACAGAATAATTGAGTATAGTAGGGAAATCTCCTGCTCCAACCTTCTGATCAAAACAGGATAAGCTGGAGCAGTTTGCTTAGCTAAGTCTTTAATATCTACAGACACACAATCACTCTGGGCAACCTGTTTCACTGCTTGGCCATTCTCACAATAAAAAAAAAAATAAATGTAGAAATAAAAGGAAAAAGTCTTTTCTTATGTTTAAATGAATTTCCTCTATTTCAGTTTCAGCCTCTTGTGTCTTGTCTTGACAGCACCACTAAGAAGCATCTGGCTTTGTCTTCTTCACCTCCCCACATCAGGTATTTATACACATGGATAAGATCCCCCAGAGCCATCTCTTCTCCAGGCTGAGCAGTCCCAAGCTCTCTCAGTCTGTCCTTGTATGTCAGAAGCTCCCATCCTTTCTTCTTCTCCAATATGACCATATTTAATAGTTGTGACTTGTTACCACAGAGTCCTGACTGCACTTGTTTGAAGACAAGCCTAAGAGCCACTCATGGAGAGAGAGAACATAAAGAGAGAAGGGAATGCAGCTTAAAGACCAAGTCTTTTACCTCTTGACCTGGTTGTCTTTCCTAAGAAAAAAAAAATAGTCCACAATCAATAAAGATCCAGCCCTCACTGTGGAAATCATGGAGACAAATTTGCAAGATTTTATACTATTAAAATATATGCATCATCTCCAGGGCTCTCAGATTAAATGCTTTCATAGCATTTAGGAATGGCTTCCTTTTTCCCCCTTTTTATCTTTTCTAAAAATAATTATCCCTGTTTCCCCTGGAATGTCATATTATCTTCAGGTAGGTGCATATCATTGCTCTACATTTTTTTTCCATTAGCAACCCAACAGACTGATATCTGGGGTCTCTGCCAAATTTCCCTCTCTTCTAGATGAGAAAGAAAAGTCTCTGCCATTTAGAGATGAAGGATTCATTCTTCTTCTTGGCATCTCTGTGACTTCTTTTCCCCACAAGTCCAACATTTCCAAAAGGATTGGAAATAATCTGAAGTGTAACATATGAAACAAGGTGGGCAAAGCACAATGTCTTTAGCTGGGAATCTAAGCTGAAGTCCTTGTGCCAGAGGGTTTCTGCACACCAGCTATTGCTGGTGAGGAGTCCAGCTTTTGGTGACTGTGGTTGCCATGGATTTGGGAAGAGCTCTGTGTTTGACATAGCTGAAAACAGCTTTTGATGAGGTTTTATGGTGGCTTTAATACCAAAAAGCTCTTTTAAACTCTTCTCTATATGGTAGCTTTGGAGCTATAATTTCAGAGAAATATTGAGAGAAAACCTCTACGTACTCATCTATTTACTTCAAGAGAAGTTAAGGGAAAAAAATAGAGCAAATTTCTGGTCATCTCTTTTCTGACCATATTCCTACTTGTAGAGCCATCATCTGGTCTTCAATAATCATAAATTTAAAAATTCTGACCTGGTATCAAAGCATTCTGCATAATTTCTGTGTTTTAAATTAACAGACAGCATTAAGATACCCTGAGATCATTTGTGCCTGTTCTTCAGCTGCACAGAAACATTGACTAGCACAACAATATTTGTCTTCTTTTGGATCCCTGGTTCAAAATGATAGCAAAATGTATCAAAACACAATGTGAGGATACGAGATATCCATTAGTGCAATTAGACATGGCAGCCATGTTAATTAGTCATCTCAGCATAGATGGTGGGGAGGTGAGGTTATAAATTTCAACTGCCTGGGTCACAACTCTAACAAAACCAGAATATAAGCCAAAAAGGCTTGTGGGAAAGAGATAATATTTTAACTATCTCTATTTTGGAAACGTTCATCAATTGTGAAATGCCATAGGAGTTAAGAAAACATTTTATCTACTAAAACTGATTGAGTGTTGTTTCTCTGTAAGAGAGGAAATTCTTGCCTGTTGCTATTTTTTGTTTCTTCAGAAAATTTTTTTCTCCAGAGACTATACCAGGATTCAAGCCCTCTTGAACCATTGCTACCAGCCATAAACTTGAATATTTTGTTTTGTTTGTTAAGGAATAAACTTGTTATTTTGTCCCAGTTAGTTAAATTAACTTTTCTTTCTGCATTGATCCCTCAAGCCCAGAAGAAAACAAAATATCAACACTCATTTATTAGGAGAAAAAAAAAACCTAACAGCATCAGAAGCTGGATTTTGCTGGGCTTTTAGCAAGAGATTTTCTTGGTTTTACCATCTCCCCCAAAGCAAACAAACAAACCAACCAAACCAAACAAACCTTTTGGTTTCTTTGTATTAGTTTATGTACAGTTCAAGATTTGCCTTCATCGTGGATCCATTATGAACAACCTAACTTGCCATATGTGGGTTCTTTTTTCCTCTAAGAGTCTTGTACCCCTTTTGAATTTTTTAAACTATATTTTTGGAAGCTGGTAATGATTTGGTTTCATTTTCTGGGTACACATCAAAAGAGCTTATCAAAGGAAAGAGGAGAAATAGTGGTTGTGGCAGCTTTGTCCTCCTCCTTCCAAGTTCCTGCTTTTCTTCTCTACCTCCTCCACTTCACCACTGACAAACAAGAGTGCATGTCCCGTGTCCCCACACCCCTCCTGTGACAGTACCACAGCTCTGCTACCTGTTTTATCATGAAAAATCAGGTGTCTTCTGCCTTTGAGAGCCTCAGAGCTTTGGCAGTTCCCCAGAATAGATCCCAGTTGTTTGCTGCTGTGGTGGGGGAGCGGGTCCAGCTCTCCAGAGTTTTCCATCACTCATCTCCATGCTGTCGTGTGGTGCTTTTCTTGCTTCTCTTCTCCTTTCCAGATTAAGTCCTCACGCCACATAAACCCCTGTCTTGATGGGACATAGAGAACAGAAGGCCACCAGGGAAATTAGCAATTCCTCTGGGATGACAGCAGATTGTGTTTAACTGATTTTCCTAGGAAAAAAAAACCCTCACATTTCCTAGAGCAAAGGAACTACTAAGAATTTGCACAGTACAGAGACATAGTGGTGTGTGAAATTCCCCTGCTTCCAAAGGACTTTATTTTAGGTAGCCTCAGGTACTGTGTGCAAAGACAGGATGGGCTAAGAGACAGGAATGCAATAAAGGGATTGATAGAGGAGTCCCCAAGCACCCATGGACACAAATCTTGCTCCAGAAAGGCAATGTGTAAATTGAACCTCACAATGCATGAAGCATCACAGTGTGAGTTGAACAAGTGGGAATATAAAAGTGGGTTTGGTTTTGTCTTCTGGATATTTATGGGGTTTTTTGCAATATTTTGTGCTGAACACACAAAACACAGAGAGACTCTGTGCCATGGGCTGCATGTGCAAGAATTTAACTGGTGGGATTATCACTCAGAAACTTCAAACAGTTCAGGCTGGTTTGGGCTCATATTGGTTATGGTTAGAGGAGAATACACACAAGTTATTTAGGGTAATTTTGTGCTAGTATTCAGAACAAACAACAGCAACAAAAGAAACTGAACACTGGTCCTTTGTTTGCTGTATTAACATTTTTATCTTTTTCTATTCCATCAAAGTAAGCAGATTTCTGTGATTTCACCTGAGAGATATTCAGAGGGAATGATACTCCAGAAATTATCTCCTGAGACAACATATAATCATTTCAGTAGGAAGTTCATATGAATAATATGTCTCAGTGAATAGCTTTGTTTTTTAATTGTAAGGCTGGGGAGTGAGGTTTGACATTATCCTAAAATAATATTCTTGAAACCCTCTATAAAACACCAAACTCTCACAAGAGAGCTCATCACACTGGCTTGAAAGAAGCAAACTTTAGCTGTTTCTTTTGAACATTTTTATTCATAATCATGCCTAATCTAAATTTTTCCCCTTCTGTAAATTCAAAGTCATAAAAATTCCTCTCGCTCTCCCTTATTTTGTCTTGTTGGTCTAGAGAAGGGCTATTTACAAAACACTCTGTGGCTGTGTATTTACATACAGCTTAACATAATGAGCCACTAATGTTATTTGAGGCCTCCAAGCAGTATTGAAATATAGATTGTTATTAATAATGATAGCACTTACATATTACTGTTGCTGAAATGGCACTCCTTCCCTCCTTGCTTGCAAATGCTGCAGAAGGGTATGTCAGCTGAATTTCAAATGACTATGTCAGGAAAACAATACCAACCACAGCAGAAACTCCCTGCTTTACTAAACATGTTCTTTCTTGGAATTAATTCTGGCAGTGCAGATTTGAAAAGAAAATAGAAAAGAGATCAAAATTTCATGTTGGAAACTTCAGATGGGGGTTGCAGTTGAATTGAGCTGACATAAGACAGACAAAGTGAGACTCCATCAAGCCTGATAAATCAGAGAATACCTTTGACATCTCATCATCCTTCCTGATAAGTGATGGAAAGGTTATTCACAAAGATCCTTGATCCCAAGAGGCAGGATCCACCACATCACACATCACAGGCAGCTGAGCTTGGAGAGCTGCCACGACTCCCTTCCCAAAGTTGCCCAACTCTGTTGGCCACAGAGGTGCCACTTTTTGTGTCTGATCTTTAGAGAAAGTTGGGAAGACTTGTTACACAACAATTTTCCACCTGTAAATGACATCTTGTGGAAAGTAGTAGTGAACAAGTTGATTTTGGTGAAATATTTGATGGGAAAAACAGAGAAACAGGGATTGTTTTGACTTTCTCATTTCATTCTGATGCTGAAATGTTTTGTTTCAGTAAAGCAGACAGGTTTCGTTTTGACTTTCTTACTCTGTTTTATTTCACCCTGATTTTATGTTAGGATCCTTTCAATGCTGTGTTTATATATTTGCCTGTTATAGTAACAGTTCCTTGGGACATCTGAAAATATGCTGAGATGAAAGAAAATGAGTATATTTCATATTTTCACTGAATAGTATTGATTACTTCACAACATAATGTTTGTACAGTCACTGATGGCTTTGGATGGCTGGATTTTTTGGTTTTTTTTTTTTTATTTCACTAGAGTTTCATTTTGCCACAAAAGCCATTTTCAAAATGGCAGCTTTTCCCCCAGAAGGGAACATTTATTTACCATCAAACCTAATGTGCTACACTAACAATGTCTAATCATATTTGACTGCCAGGAGAATTAATTTGCCCACTGCCTGGCCATGGCTGCCCTTTTTCCTGCTGATCTACCAGTCCTCAGCATACAACATTCCCCTTGCATTGCATTAAGTCATCTGGTCTCCTTGCTGGGAAAAAACCTGCTATTAATTCTCTACATTGTCCACAGAAAGCAGTTGTTGACTCCTGGCTCAATGTGATGGAAAACTGTGGCAGCAATCAGGTTAATTTTCATGTAAATCCTTATGAGGGTGTGCAGACAACCTGGGAATGTCCCCTGGGGGCTGAGCAGCTTGGTTCTGAACCTCTTAGTGGATGGTTGCAGTGCATCTCTACCACTCTTATCCCAGAGTGTTATTTCATGTTAGTTTTTGGTGCAAACAAATCCCAGTCATCAGAGCTGGAGACGATCTGTACAGTCAGTGTAGTGGGAAGTGGATCTTTGCTGAAGGTTTGCATTTGGTATCTGATTCCTGGAAGTCAGGAGAGGCAGCCTAAGTCTCCACCTTGAAGTCTAACAAGCAATATTCTGAGCTGAAAGCCAGGTCTGTGTCTAACTCTCTGTCCCAGGCTGTATCTCTCAGCCCTGGAAACCCCCTGTGAATTTCTACCACTGCCCCAGTGCACTAAACCCCCCTCCTATTCTGTGTAGCCCACTGGGTGCTTTCTAATACTCTGGGATGTGATTTCAGGATGCTCTGGTACCCATCTTGCTCTTTTCTCTGCTTTCAGATTTATAACCATTTCTCCCTGCTTAACTCTTAATATTCTTCATACACATTATACATGAAAACTGCTGTTTTATTCAGGAGCAGTTGTCTCTGGCCATACTTCTGCCAAATAAAACACCAGCAGCATAACGATGCTGTTGCATAGTTTCAGTTTTAATGCTCTAACAAGGTTTTTATTACTCCAGATTTTGACTAACAGATTCATATTTCTAGATGCTTTCCTTGTTCTCACTTTTATTTCCACCTCTGTACTGCTGTTATCTATTATTACCAGGTTGCCACAGTAACTGAGTTCCTCAACACTCCTTATTTGTTTCATACCAGTTGTTATATGGACTGTATTTGTTCCCACTGTTGCCAAGATCTTGGGTTTTTTTGTTGTTGAATCTTTCACCCTTCTCCCTTTTATCAGTAGTCTGGAACCTTTAGGCTGCATGTTTTGGGGCAAGAAAGAAGAGAGGCACCTCCTTCTCCAAGGCCCTGTATTTACATTTCTTGTTCAAAATACTGCTTTTTTTCTGAGGCAGTTGGCTCTTACACATCATTCTCTGCAGGGTATCAAGGTTTCCACAACTCTTAGGAGCTCAGAGACTTCCCTCTTCATTCAGCTTGGTGCTGAGACACAACCTCTTTCTGCAGGACCCTTCTGAGTGTGAGCTATAGCAAACTGCCCACACCAGTGACTTTGCCCAGTTTGCACGAGCATCCCCGTTCACAACACTGGACAACCCCAAGTCCCACTCCACACTCCACACAGGGGTTAAATAAACCCCTGCAAGCTCAGCCAGGGGATGCTCTCCCCTTCTCAATCTCTATGTTTTGCTGCCCTCTCCTGCTCAGCAAGGAAACCTCTCAAAACTCTCACATCGCGCACTGCAGAGCCCCTCCTGGGAATTACAGGCTCCCTCCCATGTCTGACAGGTCTTGCCAGACCAGAGCTTCCCTGATGGGAGCAGAGTGAGGAGGCAGCGGGCAGGTACTGGGTATAGCAGAGAACAGGATTAACACTTCCCACTTCACTGCTCTGAAGATTAAAAAAATCCAAGTTGTGGAGAGAATGTTCTGCAGAAGCAGCAGCTATGAACTGCTCCTACAGCCCGAGCTGAGCTGAAGCACCCATGGGGGCATTTTCCAACGCCCATGTCTGCTCCCAGAGCAGTGAAGATTGAGTTCATGGGGCCTTTGCTGATTTGCCTTGTTGCAGAACAAAAGCTTCCTTCGGGCTGAAATGGAAACCCAGCACCCAGGGCATGAACAGCTGCACTGCTGCCAAAGCATCAGGACTGGAGACACCTCCTTCCCATCTAAAACTCTCAGAGGGAAGAGGAGATTGGGTCTGGGTTTAGTGGATTCACTCACTTTGTCCCTGAAGGGAAGGCAAATGGTTTCCTCTATCTCACTCCTTGCCATCAGGTGCTAGGACATCACATGGTGATGCAGAAAATGGAGTCATCTTGTCCTCTTCCTTCAGTGCTTTTGAATGACACTGCTGTTGTACATATTACAGAAGCCATGGTTTGTTTCAGACCCCAAACTGTTTTCTCTACCTGAAAGCAGATCACAAAAATTTATACACTGCAATACGTGATTTACATTCACAATTTCCATGTATGATTCATAACTTTTCTCTCTCTGGAGCCACAGTAAAAATGCCAAACAAGATATTACTAACAGCAAAATATGGAATTAAATTGTTTTATTTAAATGGCTTGCTCCTTCAGCAGTATTACCATATTAGTTTAATTTTCTTTGAAAGGCTAACTTGGCTAAGCAGTCAAAGAAAATATCTGCATGTTCTCACTCTGAAAAGGACAAACTAATCTAATAACTGAAGGTGTACATCCAACTTACATTAAGAAGATCAATCAAGAAAAGGTTGCTATCCCTCATGGAGTATAATTAACACTAGCTGACTAAGGGCAGGTGATCATCAACAAGCATCAGGTGATGCTTGTTCCACACAAGCAGAGAGGAGAGACTAAGGCCAGGGTCAAGAGGCTGCACAAACATAGACATGAGCATGAATGTGAAGATAAAAAAGGTCATGCAGAAAAAAGCCAAAAGATGAGCTTGACAACTTATCTCATGCAATAATTACTGGCTTTTGATAGAAAAGTTGATTGATCAAGAAAGAATGACACTAGTCAATATGAGATGAAAATAAAGACATGGTAAGAGCTGGCTCCAGTCAAACAGGGATATATCCAATACAGAGATGGTGGATGAGTTACTCACATGCTTAGAGCTCAAGGACATGCTGCAGGTGAGCTGGAGCAGTCAGCATCAGGCTGCAGCCAAGGAAAGACTGACTTCTCTGAGCAACAAAATTATCCAGATCTTTCCCAAGAATGCAATACCTTTTGGTGATGTCAATATCTGGAGTTTCTACTGGAACTCCCTGGGAAAAAAATCAAAACAAAACACACACATATAAAACCACACACACAAAAAGCTCAACCAACCAAAACAAAACATAAAAGCTGGCATGGGGCAGAAAGTGCATAAATGGCTGGGAAAACTACTGACAAAAAAAAAAACCAACAACCCAAAAAGTTTTATTTTAAATTCAGATACTAACATTTACACTGAAATGTTGAACCACAAGAGAATGGAATCAACTGAGCCCATAAAAACAAAATAGGCCACATTTTTGGACAGCACTTTTAAATAAGTTTTGATGTTCACTTAATTATATCCCCTTGGCTGAGTCAGGAAAACAGAAACTTGCCTTATTATTACCATTTCACATTGTTATGGAGGTCTTTGATTGGGTTCAGTAGATGGTCCTAATGGGATGTGTAAAACAATAGGATAATCCTAATTTAAATGAAAAAGATATCTCTCCCAAAGATACATTATTTTGATAAATAGCTCTTTCATTTAGACACAAACCTAGCAAGGCATTGAATCATGTGTTCAAAACAGAATAGCTTACATGATTAACACAGTTAACATAGGGTAGGTATAATGTTCTTAAGAAAAATCTCTTTATTCTAAAGAAGGAAAAGAAGGCTGGGACAGCAGGATTAATATTTTTTTTTTATTATTTTTTTTTTGCTAGCTCTATAGGAACTACATCCACATGCAGTATAAATTATTATTTAAATTCCACTGCCCTCCAGTGAGGTGGAGGTCCAGGGAACTTAAGGCAATAGATCATTTAGAGTCGCCTAAAAATGTAACTCTATTGGAAGAAAATTCTTTGATAAGCTTATCAAAATTATTACCAGAATGAGTAATTTCTTACAACACAGTTAGAACCTGAGCGTAAAATCAATCAAATCAGTGAAAGCAGAAAGGTGCATTTGTCAAAGTAGCATTACCAGAAAGGAGGCATATTATAGCAGAAGTGCAGAAAACTGCACTTTCTCTGCTCAGAAAAGCTATAATTTGGCAAAGAACTTCATCTTGGTCCTAAATTAGAAAGTATATTATATATGATGGAAATCAAGCAGTGAGGTTATTATTCCCTGGAATGGTGTAACTTAATTTCCTCCATTTGGCAATTAACAGAGCATGGGAAAAAAAACCCCAAACCTTAGAAATCCAAGAGTAAATATATTCAGAGAAGTGGTAATACAATCTGATTGGTAGAAGATTTTTGGCTATGATGTCCAAATCTCACAAAGCTTGTACAACTATATCCATCACTGATCTGCCTGCAGTTGAACACGCTGCAGATCCTCCAATACATCAAAGTGCCTCAGGCCTTTTTGGAAACTAATTTTCCATGAGAAACAAGAAAATCCAGATTTCTGGTTTTTATGGTTTAAAGCAGAGCCTCTGGAGCTTTGTCAAGGGTGAGAAAAATTTGTCCTTCAGGGCACGTGGTAATCTTCAACTAATAGATGTTGGGAGGAATACCTCCTCATGGGTATTTTATCCCAAGCTACAGGGCTACCTGTAGCATCTCAAGGTACCTGCCATGAGCTACTATCAAAGACAACTAGCTGACCCTCTCTGGTGATTCCTCTGTCCCTGGCTACTAGGGGCATCTCCACGAGGATCTCAAAGGATATTGTTGATGGGACACCAGCTGATGGCAGGATGCCTAGGATGGTCCATGGCTCTCCAGTCAAATGCAACCCATTCAGAGGCTTGAGTATCTCTGTGCAATGAGTGTTGGCTTTCAGGCTAAACCTGAAGGGTCACAGGCAATGTAGCTCTAGACTGGGAATTGCAACTAGAGTTGGAAATGTTGGGAGGACACCATAACAGAAAAGATACTCAGTGAAAGCAAAGTGCTTTTGGCCAGAGGAGAAGTAAAGAAAGGAGATTTGAGTTGTATGCACAGAACTTTGGACTCAGGTCTCAACTGGATATGTTCCTACCATCATATAACTTAGTTTCTCAGTCACTTTCAGGGTCCTAGTCCCTGATCATCCTCAGATGCATAAGCATCACTTCAATCACAAGTTATTTTGCAATAAATCACAATCTTCTCAAAAAAAACCAACCCTACAACAAACCAGTTTACCATGGGTAGTTTTTACTCACTGAGCAACTTAGATGAGATTTCAGCAGGTTCAGCTCTCCCTGCTTTACATTGTGTTCTGACTGGGTCCCAGCTGGCTTTGTATCTTCCACAGTGCAGAGCACAACACTGTGAAAGCAACTGGTCTGTTCTGTGAAAGCAACTGGTCTGGGCAGGAGACAAGTCTTACCTATGGAGGGGTAGTGGGTATCAATGAAGGGAACTGGGAAAGAGATGAAAGAATGGCAGTAAATGGCTGAGAAAACACAGGAGATAATGTGATGAAAACCCCAAACCTTGGAATTTCTCTCTGTTGAATGTATTGGTCCCACTCAACAGAGTCCCACTGTAAAGTACCTGGTTCCCAGTTGCAACCCAGCACTGCAGTCCTTTCCCAAGTGTGCCAACATCCTATCTTACCTGCAGAGGATGACCAAATGATGGCCAAATACAGTAAAACCAATTTCTTTAGGGTCAAAACGTATCCTGGAATGGTTACAGCTATCTGTGTTCCAGTCTGTCCCAGCAGAGCTGTGTGGAGCTTTGACAGAGGAAATCTGGGCCCAGTCCTCGAGAGTTCGTGAACCTTTCAGTAAAACTCACTTCTGTTCCAAAAAATCCTGGGCTGACAGCCAAGAAAAACTCCAGCTCCAAGAACATCCTGGCTTGCCACAGTTCTTCTGAATCCATCCACCCAGCTCATGCCAAAAAATGCTCGATCCTCTTTTCATTTTAATTGCACACACAAATGTGGTGAGGGATCTTGCTACCAGGAAAACAGAGAGGCCAGGTGTCTGCTAAAACCACCTAGAAGGATCCTTTCTCCCCTCTTGTCACTGGTATAACAAGTGGGTATTAGTTCACAAGGAATTACAGCTGCACTCCCGTGGAATTATACACTAGATTCACATCTGTCCTTGCATTGAATCTTGAGGAAGAAGGAAGGAGAAACTATTACACTTTTCCTCCCATTCTGCAAGCAGAAGGGCATTTGCCTTTTGATATTTGTTAACCTACTCTGGGAAAGTGACTTTCAAACACATGGCATGAACCCAGGGAGCTGCAACTAGACAAAGAGATTTGCTGGTGGGTGCCCTTGCAGACCACAGCTGTGTGTGGGCATTGGTAGAACAAGCATGGTCAGCCCAGGGCTGTCAGAATCCATTTGCTCCCCACGCAGGTCAGGAATGGCCCTCGTGCTACATCCCTGGCCCTGCAGCAGTGCTGAACTGCAAGGACCACCTGAGGTGTCTGACCCCTTGCTCATTATAGGAGATAAGCAGAGAGGATGCACAACACAACCCTCTCCAGATGGTTGCTGGGATCACTCACTCATCTAGTCCAGCTAACACCACTTTGCTGTGTCCTGTCCTGCCCATGGACTATCCCAGTTCCAACTCTTCAGATAGATGTGAAATATTCACATTTTTTAACTCACAGCCATACAGTGTCTGGTGTGCTGCAGGTAGGAGCAGGAAGATTTCTACATTTAAATGACAGCAGGCACTCAAAGTCTGGAGTTTCTATCCAGCTGTGACTTTCAGGGAGAGGTGAGATGTACTCAGGGGACTTAGACACCCACCATGCAGAGTGCTCTGTGCCAGGGTTTGATCAGCCACAGGGCACAGCGAGCTCAGGGGGTTTACAAAGCACTGGTAGATCAAAGAAATAACTGTGTGGCTTTTTTCAGATATAGTCAGACAGGGTTAGACAGGGCTAGACAAGAATGCTGCTATCATTTGCACTGCATTCCTGTCTATTGCATGCTCAATGAACAGCAAAACTCTGCTCCTGATACATGTGCTAAGTGGGTAGGACAGCACTAGAACAGCTTAGCACAACCTCACTATATAGCCTATACCACTGGCATTGATCTTCCTTTCAATCAAGAAGAAACAGGGGAAATCACTATTTCTGCCACTGCAACTTCCAGGGATTTCCAGTCATCCATGCAGAGGAGCTTGTTATCTCCTTGCAAATTATAAAGAAAGCAAAAATCACTCTACTGATGTGACAGGTAATGCCAGCCCTCTGAGGAGCAAGTTCAGGTTTTGGTAGCACATCCCATTCACTCTGCAACTCCAAGGAAGTTGCTTGATCTTTCTGTGTCCTTCACATCTGCCTCTATAAAATGAAATGAATGCTGCTGACCCAGATGGCTGTTGTAAGGAGAAAAGTCTTCACTTACCTCTAGACCACACAGAAAGAACCAAGAAAGAGCTTAAAGAGAGAAGAAGAGGGGGTAATTTTCAAATCTGCTTCTTAATTGAACAAGCTGCTAATTGCAAGTAATTGGAGGAAAACACTCAAGTGTCTGTGAGTGAGGTGAAGGAACAGAATTCCTCTAATTTACATCTTATTGTCACTGGGATAAATATGCTTTTCTCTTTATTATCAAATGACTGTGTATTGTGGCCAGAGTGTGCAACACCAATCTGTCCTGGGAATGAACAGATAGTATGTGCTTAGCACTGACAGGACAAATGATTAATGAGACTTTTTTTAATGTCAATGCATTTTAGCTACAGTTATCATCAAATACTTAAATTAATGAGCAGATAAAGCCTGGAAGTTTCACCTGTTTACTTCATGAAAAATGGTTTCTCCCTCCAGCCTTCCATTCCATCCCACTTACAAACTCCAGTTCTGCTGTGCACTTACCCAGTAGTGGAACTGGGAGAGGTTGAAGCATGTTCACAGCACGTTTACCATGATCCAGAGGAGTCTATACAAACTGCAAGATGAAGAGTAGGTCTGACAGTGACCATCATCTGGCCAAGACTCTGCTGGAGGAGTCTAGACTGACTGTAGCCCAGACTCAGAGCACACACATCATGATGACACAGAGCTAAGCTTCCCCCAGACTGCATTTTGCCCATGCTGCATGAACAAGCCCTTGGACCTCACAGGCTCCTCAACCCATGTCAGATCATTTCTATTTCTCCTGTATGTCCTCTGTTCTCTCTGCCAACCCCATGCAAACAGTTTGGGTAGCGTGGGCTGGGTCAAATAGCACTAGATGCCCATCAAATCACATCCTTCCACTGGTGAGCTGTGCCAGCTGAGCCCAGAGAATAATTCACTGTTAATGCAGATGCCTTTGAGCTATCAATCCATGAAGGGGTCAGTCACTCCTCAGTCCTGTGATATTTCTGTCTGGTCCACAGAGATTTTTGGATGCCATCAGGCATCTCAGATAGCACTGGGCATCTGTGTTTGGCAAATGAATCCTATCTTTTCTCTGTTATTTGTGGAAAACAATAACATAAAATGCTTCCAAAAAGGAATCATACCCTGTGTCAAGGTAAATGATCCCACGAGGTGTATTGCAGTTGGTAAACAAATCCATCCTTTTGGGTCAGTTATTGCTTCTTTTCTCTGAGAAAAAATTCCTACCTGACATTTTAAGTATGCATTATATAATAGCATCTCACTTAACTCATTTTACATTTATATTGCCTCTTGCACGTGTGTGCTGCATAGGATGCTAACTGCTCTCCTTGCCAATAAGCTGTCCAGAGAAGCAGAACAACATTAATGATCAGGAAAAAAACAAAAGCTAGTCAATAATAACCTCAGTGGTAATTTCATGATGAGATATTCACTCGCACCCTTATTTGTGCCTGGGAGTTCTCGTTGTTCTTATTATGAATCCTCAGGCATGAAAAGTGAATGTGATTTCTAATTTAAATAGACTTTGTATAACCCTCCAAAAATGAATCTTCCTGAAATGATTAAGCAGGGCTCTAACACTGCATTTTGAAGAGTGCAGCATGTTCTGAATAATGTTGTAGGTGTGTAATTGAATAATAAGGACAAGCACCACTACCCTTCACAGGGCAGAAATGGGAGCCCCTGACCATTCCTCATAGACTTCACACAGCTACAAGCTAACCCAGAGTGGTTAGAGGATTTGTGCTTTTGAAGAAAAAAAAAAAAAAAGCAGGAAAAGTTTTCCCTGAGGTATCCCAGGAGGTCATGATGGCAGCAAGCTCAATCAAGGATTGAAAGGATGTCAGTGACACTGATTTTTGGTGGGATGTGCTGCACTGGCTTGTCCTGAATGTCTGAGCATCTGAATAAGAGAGTGACAGCCATAAAGCTAGAAACTTTAGCCAAACTGGTAGCACTGACAGTTAGACATGAGCCTCCCTGCTTTAGTGGATAAATGGAGTTTGCTTAACTCTTGCAAGTTATGAAAAAACATTTCTTTCTCTGACTTTAGGTATCAAACCCTGCCAGAGCTCACATGGACATGGGTCTTGGCACCCTTTAGACACCCCAAAGCAATGTGGTATCTCTTTTGCTTATCAGAGAATCCATCAGGCACCACCAGCCCTGTTCAAAGGACTCCCAAACCCCTTAGATATGGCATAAAATATGGACCAGCCTCACCACTGCATAAAGTTAAAGCAGGAAATAAGATACTTATTAGAAGATGGGCTTGCATCACTGGACTACAGCCACAGGAAAATATGTTATTACAGTTTGGCAGTACAAAGATCTTCCTCAGCTGTAGCAGCATCTCAGACAGCTCCTGTCTCCTTTCTCCTAAGTGAGGTGGAACCTCCTTCCATAGATTCTGTAGGAGCAGGTTGGACTGGGCTCTGAGCAACCTGCTCTAATTACAAATGTCCCTGCTCATTGCAGGGTAAGTTTTACATCCTTCCCACCCCTTCCCTTCAATGAGGAGAGAGGTGTGGTATGAAGGCTTCTAGATCATTTAAAATTAGTGTTGCCCAGCCTTGCTCACCTCCTCCTCATGGTCTCTTCCTTCCTATTTCCTATCATCACTGTATGTGGATCTGACTTGACACCTGCCTGGCCTCAATCTCCTTGTCTCTGCTTCAGCTGCCTAAAAACACATTTGTGAAACTCCTGAACGTTATAAGAAATATTAAACATAATTTTATGAAGGTTTTGAGGGACTGATCACACAGAATATGAGGTTAATCTGACTCTTGCAGAGAAAAATGTAGACATTAATGAGTTCTTTCACAAAGCAGAGAAATGTTGATAAGCTGGGTTGTCTGTCGATAAACCTCCTTCAATTCTGCCTCTACATTAAGCAAAATGATTACCCAAAGAAGCAGCCTTACTTTATTTCAAAAATCAAAATATATCTTCTACTATACTTTCAGCAAAAAAAAATGCCCATAACAATACCTTTCTGATCCTGCAGCAGTGTTCAGAACTCTGAGATGATAGAAATAACCCCAGAGCAAGACAGTGATGGAATTCAGGACCCTTGTGAGGGATTTGCAAACTACCTGTGGGGTTCAGAAGGGTGAGCAGGTCTCCAGCATATGGCTGAAGTAATTGTTCTCACTTCCTTGCTTCACAGAGCTGCTCAGGATACCCAGCATGGCCTCCTAACACAGTGGGGGAGAACTCCAGAGCAGAAAAACTCTGTTCCTCTTTTATCTGAGAAAGTAAGAACATGTGGTTTGCAGCATCAGCATCAAATAGGCTTCAGTGACCTAAAAACGAGGTCATTTCCAGAGGAATCTGTGTGTTATGCTGGAGGGTAAGGTGAACTTGAGGGAGTGCTGGCTGCTGGGCATGAAGAAATTCAGTTTGAAATCAAAAGTCCAGTATCTTTGAATTTCTCTGTCTCAGAACATGACAATTCTTGGTGTCAAGAAATCTTCCCAGTGTGCAACCATGAGAATTAACCCCTTCCTCCACAAACTATTTTGTCTTATAGGTGAAAAATGATCAGTTTCCTGGCTGAGCTGATGTCAAAATCCACCTTAATGACAGGTGCAAAATGATCAGAAAATAATTATCTCCATCACATACAGAGAGAGTGATTGTGGCAAGGAAAGAGCCTGCTGGGAGCTCAGAGAGGCAGGAGCTGGAGCTCCAGGGTTCATGGCTGACAGCTTCTCTGAGTGCCTCTGCATTTTGTGGCCCAGAAGTTTATGGTATATACTAAATTTCCAAGCAAAAAGAACAAAAGCTGTTAAGAACCTTTCATCAAAATGGCTCCAAGAGGGCACAGAGCCCAGAGATCTGACCTTTCAAATGTCTTCAGCAGATCTAAACCCCCCTTTCCTCTCTCTCCCCTCTCTGATCCCCACCTCACTCAGTGAATAACTTACCAGGACCCCATAAAGCCTCATGAAAATGCTGTTTTTAAGCAGATTAATGTGGGCCAGTGCCAGGGGTGTGGGGTCACCTCTGAAGATGGTGCTTTTGCAGATGACAGTTCATTGCTCCAATGCTGGAGAACTTTCACCAGCACACAAAGGGCTGCCAGCAAAATCTGCTGTTTAAATCTCACCTACAACAAGCTCAATAGAACTCCTTATATCTGAAGAGCTTTGGGTGCACACTGGGGTGTGAGGTGAGGCAGGAGCTTCTTCTGTCCAACCATAGCCACCCCATCTAAGTCATCCTCTCTGCACAGAGGGTCACGGCCACAGACTGCACTATAGGAGGTCATCACATCACTGGTCTAGGCAGATGCAAAAGATGCAATTCCCCCATCAGTTACTGAAAGAAAAATCATCTGTCTTTCCCTTTCATGCTGATTACAGGTTTGTATATTTTTGATTGGATCATAGATCAGCTCCTGGGGGTGGAAATCTATATCAAAGATAGTTTGTTTTCATTGGGAAGGTTTATTTGGCAAATAAAGCTAATTTGGCTAATTAAAGGAGAGCACAATCCCTTCTACTGGGCAATAAACTGCAGGTAGTGAGTTAATAAAGCAGAAAAATATCTATTATGGTGAAAACAGATGCATTTTTTTCAGCTTCCCACCTTCACCTCAGAGAAAAGACTCTGGATCTCAGAACACTCTCAGGGATGGGAGATGTCTGCACATTTCCCACATCTTTCCTCCTGAATGTGCCCAACAAGCTTTGCAACCACAGAGCACCCTCAAAAAGCATCTTCTGTCTGCTACTCACTGAACCCATCTCACAGCTGCTGAGCCTGTCACCCTTAGCACTCTGAGCCATAACAACCACCAGCAAAGGAGCAGGAAGAGACTGTGGCTGCTGGGATAGCAGTGCCATTTAATGGTTAAGAAACCAGGCTCTAGGAAACAGGTGAAAACACGAATCAACCCGCCAGGCACTCACCCACACCCAGAGAGTTGTGAAACTGGAGGGGCAGAGATCTTCCTGGGGGGGACCAGAGGGCTGTGCAGGAACAACCCGAGAGCTCCTGCACGGCTCAGGTGTACACACCAAAGGTTGTCCCCTAAGAACAGGGTCAGCATGGACTCTTGGGGGGAGGGTGTAGATGATCCCACACCCTGTTCAATCAGCAGGTCTTCCTGCAGGAGCAGGTTCCCAGCAGAGGATGTCAATCCCAGGCACCACGCGGGCAAAACTCTGCCCTTTCACTCCAGGTCTTTGGCTTTGGCCACTGCCACCAGCGAATGCAAGGGCAGGCAGAGCTGAGCTGCAGTTTCACACGACCTTCCTCCCTGAACCAAAACTGCTGACGTCCACCCGGCCCTGTTTCTGGGCACGGATCCAGGGCCTGCCTGTGAAAGTTTGTCCCCCTTCCAAAACATCTCAGCTGGAAACGTTGAATCCCTGAACCTGCTCCAAGAACAACCCTGGACCACGGTTCACCTTCGTGTAAACACAGCCTCGGGCTGCCCTCTGCACAGGTCTCCAGCAACAAGCTGAAAACACCACCACCACACCTCCAGAACAGGGGTGTGGAGAGAAAAAGCAGCTTGAAGATTCACCAAGGCAATCCGTAAATGATCCTGGAAATTGCCCACTGGCACCCTCAGTTTTTATCCAGAGCCCCAGCTGTCCTACAGTCTCAGCCTGGCTTGCTACACTGCACACACCACCACTTTGGTATCTCCATCCTTCTGCTTTCTCCTTCAGAGGTGCTGAAAAGGCCAGACCTCATCTGTGCAGGTTACAGTAGAAAAACTTCAGAAAGGAGCTGCTGTTTTTTTCTTTTTTCCTTTTTTCTTTCTTTTTTTTCTTGAGTTAGTCTCATTTTCTACTGAAAATAAATAAGGAAATTATTCTTTTGAGGGCTATCCTTATCTTTAACAAAATACCTGCATTTCCATATCAAGAGACTGGCTCTTATTTCTTGGAGATAATGCCAAAAAAAAAAAAAAAAAAAGCCCCAGGGAATTCAGCTGTACTTTCTTTCAGTGGCTGGTGAGGAAGCTATTGATAAAAATTAGGAAATATTGGAGGAAGAATTAGACAGACTGTGTCTGAGGAGGATTATCTCTATACCCAAATAGGTGTGAAAAAAAGAAATAAAAGCAATAAAGGCCATTCCATCTAAACAGAGATATAGACAGGCTCCTTTTGCAGTAAGAAAAGCAGTCACTGGAGTTTTTTTCACAAAAAAAAAAAGAAGAGCTCAAACTCATAAACTAGCAAGTGAACATGATTAAAATAATCTATAAACATGAAGCAGTCAAAATAGGAATGTAATTAGGACAGTGAAGGAGAAAAAAAACCACCCCAAACAAATACTGAATTGCAGAATAACACTGCAAAATAACATTTCAAATAGCAATTTAGTCTGTCTACTTATAGGGTGGGAGGAAATGAGCTTAAAGAAACCTGATGAGCAGATAACTGCTTTTTACCAATTCATTCCTCCTTCCAACACAGCTCCTTTAGTAGGAACTTTGAGTAATGGAGAGAGGTAACAGTGAAAAATCCTCAAGTTTAACTCCAGATCCTTTCAAAGGGCCACAGGACAATAAATGGGCTGGAGTGTTCTACCCCACCCAGCTCAACCAAACCTGGTGGCCAACATCTAGCATGTGGTTGAGTATCTCTAGGAGCTAGGATGTTGTCAAAGCAGGAGAATGTCCATCTCCTGAGAGGCCAGAGATGCACCTGTTCTCCAGCAAAAAAAAATGTCTTTACATCTTCTTTGTCTTCCCCAGGGTCTTCCCAGTGCTAACAGGACCCCTGCAAATCCCCATGGAGCCAAAGCAGAGGATTTGGGACTGAGATTGTGATTTGGGGATTTGCCATGATGATGTTCAGCTCGGAGGGATTTTTGCAGCACACTGAGAAGAGATGGGTCCTTTGCAAAGAGAAGAGAACAACTGGCTCCCTGCTTGGCCTTGATTTTTCTCCAGGAGGCAGATGTCTTATTCAAGAATTTGGGCAGATACTTTGGCACCAGAGGTATGGAGACCCCAGACAGACAGATATCTACACAGGATAGATTTGTGTGAGGGGCACGTTGCATGTGTAATCAGTCCAGAAAAAAATGCCATAGCCTGTTAATTAACTGGAAAATTAACTTTGCATACAACTTTTTACACTTTTGGAAATAAGCAGCAGCCCTATTTAAGCTGCTTCTTTGGTAAACAAGCCTAGACAGGAGAAATTTTGCAGCTGAACCCTAAGATTTATGTTTTTTTAATGCTCATCATATTTAGCAGCCTATGGGCCAAGTGAGAAATGAACTCAGGGAAATCAGAACTTGTGTTAGGCTGTGCTGCCTGCTCCCACAGCAGTGACTGGCACTCAGAGGTGCTCCAGTCAGCTCCTGAAAAATCCTGAGTCAGGCCTTAAAATTCACATGTCCTCCTTGAAAACCCACCAGAGAATTTGACATTTATGAATAATAATAACAGCAGCAGCAGCAACAACAACCTTGGTGTCTTACCCTTGGCTTTCTGCTGTATTTCCAGCCTGCATTTCTCAGCTAGAATTTACTTTTTGATCACGAAGCCTGAGCAAATCATGTGTCAGAGGGCCCTAGGAGCTGGATGTATCAGGAAAAAACTCATATATTGGAAAACTAACAGTAAAATTGCACCACAGTGTTCTGCCTGGCATCTTTACAAAGCAGGTATATATGTATTTCTTTAACTTACCTAGACAAACCTACCAAACATCTGTCCTCTCCAGCAACTAAGGGACTTTATGGGACAATAAAACCACAGTGAATAAACTCAGATAAGGAGCAATAAATAACTGGCTTGACAAAAACTGAAACCAAAATACAAAAACAACTTGCCTTGCAAATACACTTAAAAACCAGCAGGGAAGAATTAAACAGCTTTATAGCTGATTTCAGTCTGCAGGCTTTGAGGGAACAGGGGTTTGCATCCCAATGACCTTCTGCACATGAAGCACTTTTAGCCCCCTTAGTTTTGTGTGTGTGTATTTGGATGGTTTTAGTTTAATTCTTTTCTCAATGTCTTCAAGTTTGCCTTGGAAAGGTGGAATAAGAGAGCAGGAAAGCCCAAATATCCTTGATTTTCTTCCAAAAATGGCTAGTTAGGAGGTGAAAAAAAAAAAAAAAAAAAGAAACAAAAAAAAGATTTTATTTGGTGGGTTAAGGAAAATGCCCCACTTAGGGAGGAAAAAAAAAAAAGAAAAAGCTGTTTCCAATCCAAACAAGCTTCCCAGCATTAAAAATATGTGATTTTAGCATCCAAATTGAACATGTTGCAGTGGACTTAGGGCAAGGGGAGAAGCAGTGGGCATATCCAGGACTCCAGGCCTCTCTCCCCATCTCCATCCCATCTGCATCCCTTAAATCTGCTGCCTCAGTTTCCCTATGTGTAAAACACACTAAAAATAGCTTCCTCCTTGAAGAAGCTCTGAGGAGTAATTAACTAAAGCTTGCAAAGTACCAGCAAGCACTAATTACTATCATTATGCAGGAGAGGAACAGTTGGGGTTTGCTTGGGTCCTAATGGTGCTTGTTTTCCTGGGCTCAATGAGCCACTGAGTCAATGAGCCACTGATGGGGTTGTAAGTGGCCCCCCAAGGCTCTGCAGCAGTTTCTCAGTATATAAACACTAACAAATTAATTTAGCTTTCCAACAGCCTCTGGGAAAGTGAAGGCTCCAGCCTCCAGTCAACATGGCATGCTGGGGAAAAGAAAAATAATGTTATTCCCATTATTCTAGGTTCATAAAGGGCTTGGGCTCAGCTGTACATCTCCACCTTCCCATTGATTTCCCTGCAAATCTAATGTGATTACATCAGCAGAAGCACCACCATGGCTCTGGTGCAGCCCTGGGAGCAAGGAATTGGGGATGGGTTCATGACTGGTCCACGCTGGTGCAGGTAAAATAGTGGAAACCACCTGATTTTGGAAGGAGTGAGGGAGAATGAAGGACTTAACCTAAGGACAAGAGATGTGCCATGTACCTTCTGGTGAAAATTCAGGCCCTGGCTGAAACCCAGGAATGGCTTAGGCACAGCTGAGATAGGGACACTACCAAATTCATCCATGGAGGAGGGACTTCTGGTTGGGAACCACAGCTCAGATTTAATTGCATTCCCCAATTAGACAACTGGAGAGAAATAGTCTTGCTGATAAGTGTCTATTTGCAAAGACCTAACGAAGCAGGGAGATGGAATAGTCCTCAGCCATTAAGAAGTCAAGTATTAGTGTTTGAGAAGTGGTTTTAATCAAGCAAAATACCTTCAACCTTGAAATCTCCCTTAAAATACTCTAAAAACACTTTATTTCAAAATACAACCTGAGCTTTCCAAGTGCAAAGTCATCCACAGACCAAAACTTTAAGTAAAGCCTTCAAAGTCCCTTCTCACCTCCCCAAAACATTTTGGAGGTGGGAGAGCCCTTCAAACTCACCCTCCCTAACAAACAAGCTGGTAAAGTCTTTTGCCTTCTGGTGGTGAAAAATTAGCCCCCATGAGCTAATTATTGATACAGATGTGAGGCAAGGGCTGGTATATATGGGGATATGGAAGAGATGGAAAGGAGGAGGCAGTCCTGGCAAAACCAAGGGGCTCAAATGCCACTGAGGAAGAGTGATGGTCTCCTGACTGGAGAACAGCAGCAGTGCAGCACAGGCTGGCTGTATGCAGAGCTGGAGGCTGGAGTTGCAGCCCTGTGGCATGAAGATGGGGGTGAAATTCTGTGAGCCACCTCTTGCTGCCTAGAAGAAAAAGATCTTTCCCACTGGAAGAAGGTGCCCTTTTAGAGCCAGATGAGTCTGATCCTCCTGCTCACTCCAAAATCCCTACAATTAGTAGGATTAAATTTTAAAAAAGCCAGCCTGTGTTACCCCAATATGACATTAGATGTCACCCATGCACTGCATTTACTGCCTGTCCCCCTCTCCTGGTCCCCACATGGGAAAGTCATGCACAGCCCCTTACCCCTCACACCCGAGGAGTGGTGATTCAAGTTGGAGGGATCACCGAAGGTCACAAAGTCCAGGCACATGGATATGCTCTCTCATTCAAGAGAAATGCCCACAGCCCAGGATCTGATACCTCAGCCTGGAAGAGGTGGGATAGGACAACAGTATCCACACCCCCGTGGCCTTTCAGGACTATTTGGCTATAACCCAGCGGAGCCAGGACTCCCAAGATGGTGCAGGGTGCAGATGTTTCACTCTCTGCACAGTCCATGACCTGTGCCAGTCAGCACTGCTCAGGCCTGGACACCCCCTGGGAAGTCTGAAAGGTGTAGAGAGGGGTCCCCAGTGGGATGCACCTCTAATTCAGCAAGAAAACCAAGTGTACAGTTGTAAGGATTTTGGACATCCTGTGACACATGTCCATGGCCAGGTAATGGGTCCTCAGAGGGGACTGCTGCCAGAGATGACACAGAGTTGCTGGACCACTCATGCTTTTAAGGTGATGATCTGCACCCCCTCTGCCATGCTGCCCTGGCTGAAAGCCTCCTTCACACCACCTCTCCTTCAAGGGGTGCTTTTGCCCTCTGTAAAAGGAGCAGAGGCAAACCCCTTGGAAGATTGTCACTAGGATGCAAAACAGGGATGAAGAACTGAGCTGGGAACCATCCCTGGTGCCATTTGGGTGCTGTCCCAGTTCTACACCAAGTGGATCAGGATCTCTCCCAGGAGTGACCAGGGCCAACAGGAGGAATCCCAGTATCCCTGAGTCCCGACGATGGGTGAAGGATTCCGGCCTCCTCACAGCCTGTGGAAATCCCCTTCCACATTCCCAGCTGCGGTGTTTCCTCTCTTGTGAGGGCGTGTGGTGGTGGCAGGAGGGGGGAAGGCACTTTGGGGAACATGTTTACAGAGCTCCTGCCAAACCACAGGAAGTCCCAGCTTCTGGGGATGAAGAATGGGAGGAGGAGGAGGCAGAGGAGGCCAAGGCTCTGTCAGCTCCTCTCCACTGCCACCAGCAAACAAAAGCCAGAGCACAGCACTGCTGTTTATGCTGGGCCATGTCAGATGCAGGAGAAGCTGAAACCTTCTCCCCTTTACCTCAGAGTAAAACCTTGCTGGTTTACCTTCACCCTCTGAGCAGGTGAACTCCACCAGCAAAGGGAGAGAAAAACATGAGGGAAATATGCTGCTTTTCTGCACACAGCTAGTGTGTTAAACACACTCTGGTGGACACCAGAGATTCTGGCTCTGGCACCTGAGGATAGACTTTTATAAATTCCACTCATCAGCTCATGGTGCAGAAAGTTGATAGTTTGCTGTCTTAAAACGGATTTGTTCTGATTTCTAAGTACGATTCATTTGTTGCATTCCTATTTACACATCTGTGGACTGTCATCTTGTACAGTTCTTGGTGACCCAAAGGCTGGCAGCAAAGCAGCCCAAGCATCTGAGGAATCTGCTGCCATTGTCACCACTGCTGCCATTGCCACCACTCCCAGTCCCAAGATGTCACTTGCCCAGTGAGGCTTGGGCAACAGCATGAAGATGCTCCTCCTTGATCAGAAGGTGTTGGACAACCCTAAGACATATCCTATAGAACGCCAAAGAGCTCTTGAGAAGGGCATCATGGAGCTCTCCTCTACACCAGCTGAGCAGGAGTTGGGCAGAACAGCACAGCAAGCATTTCACATTCCTCTTCATTTTATTAGGGACAGCAGCCAGGAGCTACCTCAGAGTGCAAAGCCTTGCTCTTGAAGCCCTGGGTGGTTTTTATCTCAGAGTGCAAGACCTTGCAGCCCTGAGTGGCTTGGTTGTGATCCTGGTGAAGCCCATGCATGCATAAATATCTAAAGAGAAGCATTACTCACTACTCACCAGAGTTCCCTGTATGGCTGCTCCCTGTCCTCACCATCTCACTTGTTCAATGAGGACAGCCACTCCACATCCTGATTTATCTATTCACATCCATGGGGGCACAGAGGAGCAGAAAAACAAACCACCTACCAAAACATTGCCTCATATGATTCAACTGCAAATTAATTCATAACAGACTGGATTTAAGTCCTAAAGAAAAAGATAAGTTCATTTACTGGGCATGCTGTTGCAGAATGAATAATATAGCTCTGTTTTAATAGCCATTAAATAGCCAGATGCAATAAAAGAAAAAAGCAAAGTTCCCAGAAGGTTTCAGCTGACAATGAATATCCTCCTGAACATGGTCAGGAATAGGAGTTCTACTCTCCACCCCTGTTTGGTAACCACTTTATCAAATCACAGATGTCCATACTGAGTCAAGTGTTGCTGGAACACCTTGCAGTCAAAATCCTTGTGCAGGCTCTTATATCCTGCAGTGTTCATTATCATTAATTAAGTGTGTATGATTCCAGTTCCCAGAAGAACGTCCTCTTTTATTAACTAAGCTATAGTTAAACTCAAGAGAATTCAACATACATTTTAAATACAAATTCAACAGACAGTATTGACATTTCTTTTTGGTTTACAGCAGCCTTGTGATGACCCAGGGAGATTGTGCTTCTCTAAAGCTAAATCCCTGATTCTTTAAACCTTTCCTCCTAGGTCTCATTTCCCAGGTCTTTCTATCACACTATTCCAGCCTTAGATTCAGAAATACATAGCCCCACATTCTGAGTACTAAACTTTGAGTTTCAGGCTAGGCAATATGCTTGTTTACACCTCCCAGTATGCTCTTTGCTGTCTCCAGAAGAGGGTGGATTTCCTGACTCACATTCCCTGGTAACCCATTGCCCAAACCGGTTGTTCCCCATTCTGTGTTGGTGCAGCTGGATGTTCCTGCCTCAGTCCACCCCACGTGTCTCCTGATGGAATCTCATGCTACTTTTGAAAGGTTCTTCTTCCACTGAGTTGAGACCACCCTTCATCCCAGTTTCAGTGTCATTCTCAGTCCTTCCTGGCTCTGCATGTCCTGTGGATCAAATGATCCTCCTCTGCATTCAATCATCCACCCGACAGACCCAGGCTCATCATTGCCTTCCTGTCCTGGAAGCCACATTAACAAGCATCTGAGTCATGTGGTTTAGAAGATCAGTGATGAAAACCTTGCTGGAGCCAAGGCACATGGCAGCTACTGCATCTCCCCTTTCCAGAGAGACTCCTGCCAAGAGAATGTGTTTGATCTGAAAGCTGCTTCTTGACCAGTCCCTAGTGACTGCTGCCCATCTCCTCAGTACCCACCACGTGTTTGTAAAGTGGTCATTTGATTGCTCGTCCTTTACTTGTTCTCTGTAAGACTAGATGTTTCCTAACATATCTCCCCTGTTGGCTCTGTTAATCCTATTTACTGGACAGACACTGGACTCCCTAATGTCTTAATGGGACTGTCTCATCAATCCCTGATCCTCAGCATGAAACAGTCCTGTTACAGGTCACTGGGGAAAAAAAAAAAACCAAACAATAAACCTCTCAAAAAAAATACCTGATAAACATTCCCACTGCCTGCAGGCATTGGGGTGTCATTCATCAGACACTAAGATAACACTTAATTTTAAGTACACAAGTAACACATTGCCAGGTCTACATAGCTTTGGCTCTGGTTCATGACATTGTCAAGCCTAAATGTCTCCATCTGTGGATTCAAAAATAGCTGGTGATGCTTATCTATTCCAGGGAGCACCTGTGAAATGGATTCACATATGACCAAGGCCTTCCAAGTCTCAAAGGAAAAACAAGAGCCAAATCCTGCTCTCACTCTCAGGACTGTCACTCGGCCTTCAGTGGCTGTGGGTGGCACTGCCTGGGCAGGTTGAGGCTCTCAGGTGTGATGGGTCATGAAAAGTGACAGCAAAGCATCCTCCTGATTTGTTCTTTGCTAAGATTCTGTTGGAAACACCTCCTCCCCAGCAACTAAAAAAATTAGAGTAAGGTACAAGACTGAACCTAAAGGGATTACAATGGACACCGTCTGCTCCTCCAGGATCACTCAGTCCCAGTGGTTGGTGCCTGACCAACCTGGAAGTGATGTGCAAAAAGCAGTTCTTGAGGTAGTTAATGAAAATTGGATGAGGATGGAGAGAAATCTCCTTTCTAACCCAAAGAAGCTTCAATTGTTCCTTGCAAAGTCAGCCCCCCAGGAGGGAAGAAACAGTGGGAATAGATTACAGTGCTCTAATCACATTTAAACAGCTTGTGCTCATCTCATTGGGGAAATGGGAACCCAGGATTTCTTCAGTCCTTTCCAGCCAAGCTCATATCCCTGTCCACCTGGGAGAGCAACCATTCCCATAAAGGCTGGGTTGAAGAACAGGAGGAAGATGCAATTGCAATTAGGAATGAGCTGAGAGTGCCACTGTCTCCCTCTGGCAGCAACCCACGGGGTTTCTGTACTGGAGCTGCTTTGTACCTGCTGATATGACTGAGACCTGTGGTAAGGTGGCCTCGGGGGAATTGCAAACACACTTTACTGAAGCACCTACATTAAAAACCAGCTCCCCAGGGTCCTTAGACAACCAAAGAAAAGGCAGAGCATTACTCTTGGAGCTTCTTTAGGGACCTGTAAGTTAGCAAGCATGAATCCCAGCCCCTCAGTTGTGTTTTTCCTTTTTTTTTCATCTACTGCTTTGTGGCTATTTGCTCAGTTACAACAGGGAGGAATCAGAGCTTTCATTGCTCCCACTGCTCAGCTGAGACCTGCTTCAGGCTGCTCAGTTCTCCTAAAAAAAAATGAGATAGAATTCACCCCAAAGCCAGTGCTAGAGTTTTCAGTGCTCTGAAATGGAAGTGGTCCTATCCAAACAACTGGACAAGGAAGCCAACCCACACCAGCCCGCTGTCAGTCAGCCTTCCTGCTGCAAACAAAAAGCAAATCAACTCCCAGAGGTCTTTCCCACTCCGAGGATGGCTTTGCATTTGTAAATGATGCCAAGATTATCTCCATCCCCAGCACTGCTGCATTCACCTAGTCTGGGCTTGCTGGGGATTAATTGCTGCTGCATTGGCTGCGCTGCAGAATAAAAGCTGGGGACGCAGCAAACTCCTAATTACCACCATCATTCAGTGGCAGCAAGGGGTGATACATTTCCAGCCAAATATGTGATGAAACACTTCTAGTTTTAAGGTAGCCTGCAATTAACCACCACAGACTGCTGCTGGGAAGGGAATGGAGACAAACAGGACCAGGAATCCAGAGAGCCAGAGCAAGAATGGAGACTAGGGCTGCACTGCAGGAGATAGCAACGCCCAGAGCTGACCATCCTGGCATCAGCAGGCACCATCCAAGGACCAGCAGATGCTTCTTGCTCTTACCATGGTGTTTGTCAGTGCCTGGGTTCAGAATCCACCTTACCCCCTACACCCTCCACACAGTGGCACTGGTGCCATCTTCTAGGGTTTTGCATTCAAAGGAGATGCTACAGGACAGACCCTCCCACCCCTCCATCCAGCCTCTTTCCCTGATGGACCACACTTCATGTGGGGAAATGTGGAGATATCTGAGGAGAGAAGTTACCTAGAAGTCTGGTGCTATTGCCAGCTTGAGCACAGAGCACTGGACTTTGAGCTTGTTTTCCAGCTGATAGTCTCTGGTTATCTCCTGGATATGCTGCCTCAGTGGAAAGAAAGAAGAAACTTCATCTCTGCCACAAAACATCTCTGGCTTGCAGAAGTCACCCACAGCCTCACCATCCTCATCCATGGTGGGAACAAGAGGCAAATACACTGCTCCTCACCCAATCTGGTCTGAGGCAGAGCAAAGCCGAGCTCCATGGGGCTGCAGGAAGGCCCTGGACACCAGTCCTGCTGTCACTCTGGTGCTGAGGGACTTCCAAACACATGGAAATGCGGTGAGAGCTCCAGATGAAACACCAGGAGCTCCATGGCCTTGAGTGAGACTGGGCTGGAAATCTGTCAAGATTTCTCATGAGATTTCCTCTCTCCCTCCTGGTTCTGTTTGGGCTGGAAACACCATGAGAATAACTTTCCTCCTTGCATTTCAGCAGTTTTGCTTCCGGGCCTGGGCTAAACAAGGAAGTGCAGAGGCGTGGGAACTGAGGGGAGACACAAACACACGAGAGCACAGTTTGAACTGCTCCAAAGCTCTACGTGCCACTCGCTGCCTCCATCCAGCCCATTCTCCCATTAGCTTCACTCCTCTGCCTGGGCTGACACCTTCAGGTGGAGATGGTTATCTCAGCCTTCCCTGTGGGCCAGATCCTGTTCTCCCATGGGCAGCAATACCAGCAATAGCCACTCAACTTTTCCTGGTGTGAGACAAGAATGCTTGGAGCAGGATCTCAATGCCTTTTGAAGACCTAGCCCACACCTTGGACATGGGTCCCAGAATTGCAGAGAACCTTGGGTTTTTTGCTGCCTACAGTGAGGTGTGGTAAAAGGGCTTGGCTTCTTGATGGACTCAGCATCTCAGCAACCTGAGAAGAGTGCATTTAAGGTAACTGAAGTCAATCTGATAGTGTGGAGTACCACAACCCACCTGCACTTCAGTTGAGGTTGACCCATTTCTCCAATATCCAGATTTCTTCACTGCTACATGTCTTCAGCACCCACTGACAAAACAAGGTGTGCCCACACGAGCACGTATGGCATGTGGGGATGAATAATGCTCCTCTCATCCCATATGAATCTCAAGATAAAGTTCAGGCATCCCCACAGGCTAATGCACCACGTCACATATGTTTAGACCAAACATTCTGTATCTCAAAGGTAGAAAGAATGAGGAAATGGAGTTTATCCCATCCCAACCCTCTTGCAATTTAAGGCACTGCTCTTTCCCAGAAGTCTCCACCATATTGGCATGGAAATCCCCTTGGGATTGTGAACTCAGTAGTTCAAAGGCTAATTGGAGCAACACAAAAGCTATAAGCAGAAAGGAGGGGACACTTTCTAGCAGCAAGGCTGTGGAGCTACTAAGCACATCCCTCTGGAGCTCTCATCATTATTTATTTCTGTACTAATAGCTAGAATGATTTAAGGTATTCAAGGTCTCTTAGGCTTTGTGAAAGAAGCAAGCCTTTCATGGCTTTTAAGGAACTCAGAATAGGAGAAGGGTGTAGCAGCCTCCTACACCAGCAGGCCTTGCCTCTCAGCACTGAGGACTGAAGGCAAATCTCTGCACTTACTTGTCTACATTTGGTCCAGACCACAGGCAAAGAAGCTCAGGTGCACCTCAAGGACAGCATCAGCACTAGGACTTAGTGACTAGAGAGGCCACTTCCAATGCCATCTAAAAATCTGTTGCATCTGTATACTGCTCAGCACCAAGGGATCTCCAGCCTACAAGAGGATTCTTACTGAGCAGGTTATGTCTGAATTTGAGCCCATCAGTCAGGGTTACTACTGTTTTCAAGGTCATCTTCCCTTCCTGGACAGTGCTACCATCTACCACCTAGCCAGCTTCTGTTGTCCTCTCCTCTACAGCAAGCATCATCATGTACCTGCTCTGTATTCTGATGTCAACTGCAGAGCTGGAACTGCAGCCCCAGAGCATGTGCAACACTTTTCCACGTCCTTGGCTCAGAGAGAGAGAAGCACAGCCCCGAGCTGTGTCTGCCTCCCCCTGTCAGAAGCAGCAAGAGAGGTAGAGATGAACCCAAGAGCTATCCTGTGACTCTGGCCCCTGCCAGCTTTCTCCAATCTGCTCTACCCAAGGCACTTTTCCCTGTCACAGTCTGGCACATCTATTTTAGATCTCAAATGCAGAGGATTGCCACATATCACAGGCAACAGATTCCCACTGGGGAAGAAGGGTCCTAGCACAGTGTGGTGTCAATGACATGCCCTCGAGGTTCAGAGAAGGAGGACCTAACTGCTTGTTAATCCTGCTTCCCAGATGGTGATTTCTAGGGATAACCTAGACAGGGAATTATAGAGGAAACTTTTAACAGAACTTCTAGTAATGCACTGTGAGAATAAAATCCCCAGACTTGCAGCTCACAGGGAGGCAACTCTGCAAAATAAACCATGTGAACCACTGGACTCAGATCCAAGGCATCATAAAACAAGCAGGAGAATCTCCACAACCTTCTAGCAAGCTCACCTCTCTTTCATTGTTTTGCATTCTACATATGACCTCCTGTCTTGGGGTGGATTACAAAGTGCCTCCAAGACCACCTTTCAACCCCATTTTCATGGTTCTAGGGTTTTCTTCTGTGCTTTTCATCTTTGAAATGACTTATGTTCACACATTCATCCCCGTCACATTCCACTCCTTGCTCTTATCCTAGTCCTTCTTCCCCAGCCAGCATGAGTCCTCAGCCTGTTATTGACCTCTCAGCATTTCAGTCTTGAGCTCTTTAGACTTTGTCTGCAACTGAACCCATTAATTTTTTATTAACTCAAACATCTCTTGGAGAAGAGAAAAATGCAGCGACCTGGAAGCAGAAGATAAGAACACAAGTGCTCCCCTAGAGGACAAGCACACACTCAGTGGCCATCTAGATGTCACCCTACACACTCCTGCCATCAAGGGCTAAGAAATGAATCAACAGGACAGTTCTGCACTTTTACACAGGCAGAAGGAGGCAGTTATGAAGCCAGACCATTAAATGAGAGCTGCTTTACTCAGCGTGGTCAGCCTGTCATCACATTGTGCAATTCACCACCTGAGTCACAGGAGTGGAATTCATCTCACGTACCTTTAGACATCTAAAATGTAGAATTTTATGTTTGGCTATGGAGCTTCAGCTTCTTTCACAGTTTATGATTCATTTGACCTCTCTCAGATACTACTGTAGATTGAATCACACTCTGGTTTGTTCTATTTCTCTGCATCTGCAACAAAGGGAGCCAACAGTGACTGGTTCATCTGAAGTCAGACATCTCCATTTTACATGCCAAAAGAAGAGCAAAGGAATCCCACTCTGGGCATTGTCATTTCACCCTAATTGAAGGGCTTAAAACTTACAAAGCAGAAGGACAATGACAGCTGAGTTTGTGGTGGCGATTTTCATGCCAACATTCAGAGACCATTTCTCCCCTGCCAGCTTGCTCAGCTTAATTCATGGGAATGTCTAGAAATGGGAACCCCTGGAGCACAGCAAAAATAAGCCAGGCTCTGGCATTTGTGTGAGCAACCAGTTCTTAATTATTTGACTGATACTAGCTTCGTGCAGCAACCACACACACACCAAAAGGTCTGCAGAGGTTTCTTTGTCACAGAGACCCACACACAAACCTCCATGTGGAAGGTGGGTCTATATAATGGATCTGCCCTTAAACATCAGCTGGACCTGGAAGGATTGCAAAGCTAGGAAAGATGGCTAATGCTGGTCAACTAGGAGATGCACCACGGGTATGGTGCAAACTCTCCCATGTTCTGGAAAGGGCAGGAGCATCCTGGCAGCAGCAGTGATGGGGACAACCACAGCAGTAGGGTTTTCTGCATGGAAAGGACACAATTACCCTGGCTTACAGGGCCAGGCTGCAAAGAGGCTCTCTGAGCCATGAAGATGAAGGCAAAATTACACATAAGCCCCTGGAGGTTGGATACCTGGGGAGTCTGGCTTTCTCCATTTGGAGATTAGTCAAATACAACTGGAAATTAGGACATAATCTTTTCAACTCCCCACCCCCAGTATTGCTAGCAGAGGACCCTAAGGCAGAGCAGAGCCAGGAGGGAAGGAAATGTCTTGGGCTGTGCCCATGGGCTGAAGTCAGACCCCATGGGGCTACAGCAGGGCCAGGAGGAGAGCACTGGGGAAGGAAGTCTTAGAGCAAGGTCGGACAGCAGCTGTCTCCAGGAATGAATCCAGGAGCAGTGTCCTCCTGGGATGGGCCAGGAGAATCTTGTGTTGACTGACTGCCCTTCCTGAGTTTGGGAGGAAATTAATCTCCCACCGTGGGCTTCAGTTTATTTTTACATTGCAAGTTAGCCTGAAGGGAGAGGAAAAAAAAAAAAAAAATCATAAAAAAATTCTATTCCCTAAAAGGAATCACAAATTTCACAGCGACCTAAGGAGATTAGTCAAATCCCTGTGACCGTCAGCAGTTTCACTTAGGTCAAAGCCTGGCATAACTCAATCTCTGTGAGAAGAGAGGAAGAGGAGCAGCCCGGATTGCCTAGAACTGCAGACAGGCCAGCTTCTCCAAGAAGGACCTTCTGCAATATCTGGAGGGAAATATCCCTTGTGCATCCCTGCAGTAGAGGGGAGAGCAGTCCAACTGGCACGGAGTGCAGACAGAGAAAGGGAGAGTTATCTCTTGTAGATACCACAGTGAGACCTTCCAAGCTGGGAAGCAGAAGGAGGACCAATTTCCCAGGCTAGGAGACATCAAAGGCTGTGTGAAACCTTCTGAAAATGCTCACCCTGAATTTCTCATGCATGAGTGGGCATATGGGATAAATCTCCATAGGGTCAGGGAAATGTGGAAAGTGGAGCAGTCGGGTTGTGATTTGCCTCTTGCTGGGGGGAGAAAATGAAGAGAATTTAGCTCAAAACCTAAAAATAAATATGCCACCCATAGGTTTGGTTTTGCACAAAAATTGGCCTGAGTTAGGTAACCTAGGGCCCTACTTGGATAAGATCATTTACATCCCCCAGCAAACATGTCTGTGTTAATGGGCTCACAGAGGCATCAGCTTTTCAAGCTGTGCCTCAAAATTCATCCAGGGGATCAGAAATTTGAAGGAGCTACAGCCCTGCTGCTGCAATGCACCCATTAAGCAGAGAGGTGTTGAAGAAGAAAATCAAGATAAATCTTTTGGATTTCTCTAAGGAGAAATGGGGCTTTCAGCTCCTAGTCCAGAGTTTTCAAAAGCTCTGCCTCTCTCTCAGCAAGAGGAAGGAGATTTTTGATAGAAACCCAACAGAAAGTCTCCTGCTCTGTTGTGTGAATACACAGTACTGGCTTTACTATGAAGCAAAATAAGATGAAACAGTCCATGGTGTCTGCTTTCTGCTGCAGAGATGCAGGAGACTTTCCTATTTTTTTCCCTTTCCCCAGTGAAGGTGCCTGTTCAGTTTAAAAAAGAAAATAACATTATTTTTTTGCAATTCTTAGCTCTCCTTTTAGGGAAGCTTGTTTTCTTTCTGTGACTGCTGTTTGAACACCTCCAGTGGTACCTGCCCTGAGGTTTTCCAAATGATGAGTCAGGAACTGGGAAACCCTGACATCGATTTAAAAACTAAAAGACTAAAAACAAAACTGCAAAAAACAGTCCAACCGCAGAGACTTTCGAGTTGCTTCTGCTCTTGAGCTTTTAAGGTCGAGAATGGAAAAGCCCCTTCTTCACACCTGCTTCACACCTGCTTCACACCTGCTTTTGTACCTGCTGCTTCTTTTCTTGTGTTAAGTAAGAGCTCTTCGAAGTAGAAGGAATCTTTCTGTCCCGTGAATGTGCAGCGTTTACCACAAGGATCTTCAGGCAGGATGCAGCCTCCTGGGCACCGGGAGAATGCAAATCATTATGATCAGCCATGTTACCTAAGAAATACAGAATTTGAGCAAAAATATTGGAGGAGAAAGCAAGATAACAGAGGGGATAAGGGGAGGCAGACAGCACAGTTGTCCACCACAGTTTTCAGTCTTTGCTCCTGACTCAGTGAGAGCTTTCAGCCCAGGGGAAAAGGAACCATAACTGAGATTCCCCATTTGCTGGTGCACACAGAAAAGGAGCTTCAGGTCCAGTTTGGAATAGCTGACACTGAAAGCCCTTTGCTGTTCCTCTAACCCCAGGATGACAAAAAGCATGCGTTGGGCTTTGCACTCGGTGAGTTCAGGTCGGGTGGAGGTAACATGGCCCTTTGCTCCTGATGATTTCACCAATCTGACAATGTTCTCATGCATTTCCCCACCCTCCACCCCCAAAAAGCTGGAAACACAGCCTCTCTCTGTTTCCCTCATGCACTTTTCACACTAACGTTTTCCAGACCACTTTGCAAGAGGTAAAGCAGGATGATTTTTGTTCAGCATGGCTTTAGCAGAAACTCACTGTTCTTACCTGGCTACTCCATGTCTGTATCCTGGTGGAGTCCTTCAGCAATCTCCAACTCCTCTTGACTTTTCCTTTTTGTGCTGTTTGTTTCCCTGCCCTTCTTAAATAAACCATTGGCAGTTACTATGGTAACACGCCTCATTCTTTCTCTCTCCTCCCTAAAAGTCTATTTCTATTTAACAAGCTTTTAAAAGGACTCTATTTATACTTTCTTTTGTTATCCTGCCCCTGTTCCCTTGCAGCCAGACAAGGGCAGGCACGGAGCAGTGCATGCACTAGCCTGTGTTACTAATAATGGCCATCCATAAACACCAGAGCAAGCTGCAAGGGATCAAAGCTGTGACCTTCATCAGGAGATGCTCTGATTCTTAGAGGAACAGAAAGGAAACCTGAGACACATCACACCGAGTCCTCTGGTGGGAAGCACTTCTAGCCAGGGCCATTCCCACCTCCTCACTCTCCAGCAGTGTCCCCAGAAACAGCCATCACGTAGAAAACAGCCTTGATACCACTGCAAGCAGCTTCCAACTTTCCTCTTTTCTCGGTGTCAGACATTCATCTACATTGCTGGTATTTGGAAAAAGAGAAAAAAATATGAGCTGTGTTCCTTTTTGCTTCTTATTCTGTGAAAAGCTCCCTTCCTCTCTATGCTTTTTGTTTGTTTGTTTTAAATCTCGGGACTATTAACAAGTGTCAAGGTTTATTTCCTTAAGGTTCATGATGTAATTTAACCATGTGGATCACAACTTATCTTAACCCTTAGCTAAAGCAGTAGGTGTCTGAATTTTTACGATGGCAGCTTTTCTCCTATTGTTTTTCAGGCATTTCTGCTAGTAAAGAACAATGGGTCTGAAACAGTCCAAGTACAATTTGGTTCCTTTCTCCATTGAGAGGTTTCACTTGCACAGTCAGGCTGGTGCCAGAAACCACACGTTTTTTGGTCATCTTTAGGGTGTTCCAGGAAACATATTGTCAACAGATCTCAATTTTTCAGTAGTAAAAGCAAGTAGAAGAAAGACTCCCCAGCCCTCCCCCTCTTTCCTCCACATGAAGACAGCTTTCAAGACTTCTTTATGGATGAAGAATGACCCCAACAGTTTCGAGTCCTCGCTGTGATCTTTAGCCAGTACAAGAAGCTGTGATGCCCTCAAAGTGACACTCCAGAAAGGGTTAAGGGATCTAAATCTACAGAGCCTCAACAAGCAGCTCTCGAAAGTGTCCTGTCCCCAGGGTAGGATCAGTGTATGAGAATTTGCTCAGATCATGTAATGTTTGTAACTTGATTTCCTGCCGGAAAGCTTCGGTGGGTGGAGTTTCTGCTGAACCAGACAGAACTAGAACGATTTCCTTCTCCAGATTACTTGTGCATGTCCAGTCAAGCTCATCTGAATTAATTGCAATCGTCTTTCCCCCCCCACACACCCCTTCCCATTCACCTTTTGCAGTGGAGATACGGGAAGTATGTGATAATCTATCTGCCAGGGCAATTACCTCGGGAGGTGGGATGATCCTTCAACCCTGGGTAAGTCCCGTTCTTTCTCTGCACCTCTGGTCCATCTCTTGTCATATTCTGCAGAAAGGATGTCCTAATGAGCAGCCTTCTGCCCTACTAATTTCCTACATGACCTTGGTAAAGTCTCTTAACCTTTGCCTGCCTCACTTTCTGTGAAATGGAAAGTAGCACGAGGCTTGCTGGTCCTGCTGCCACCACCACGGCCCGTGAGGGCTGAAAGTAGGAACCTCTCCAGTTTAAGGTTGAAAACAGATGCTGTTGTTTCCTAAAACAGTGCAGACCTGTGGCAGGTCACCAGAAGCACTTCTGCGAGGGAAAACCAGCCCTGTTACCTCCCACACTCCCAACTGCAAACTGATTCATTCATCCCAGACTCCACATCTCAGGAACCACGAGTTTCCTTCACATATGTCACAGAATGAAACCAAACCTCCTTGGAAAGGTCAGAGCCTTCCCAGGTGCTTGTTTTTTTACCAGAGTTCTTGTGCAAAGTGCTCTAAGCTAAACCCCAGCAGGATGCTTTCTTCTATACTAAGAGCATCCCCATGGGGATGAATGGCATGGTGAGCCAAGTGAGATTCTGTGGATCTCATAGAACAGATCAGAGCTGGGGCCAGAGATCTCACCTACATACAGCTTCAAGATTCAGCTGATTTGAATGGTGCCAGAGCAAGTTATTTGATGTTCATCTGCTAGTCCAGACACTTCAGCACCAAGTTTAAGATGAAGGTGGGCAACTCCCCTTCCCTCAGCCAACTTGAAGCCCCATCTTTCAAAAGTCATTCCTAGGGTAAATAGTCACCCTAAGCAAAAGAAATTAAATGCTTGGGTTTTTTTGGTTCTCATGAGACCAAGGAGAAAACTTATCTGGGGCACAGAGACATTTCTGAGTTCCGTGTTTCTCACCCTTTTGCAGTTGCTGTCTCCACACCAGCCTGGCAGTTGGGGTGCTTGTCTTTGCTGGATGCTTGAGGCACACCCTCTCCTCCCCACCCTGATAGCATCATGTCCTTAGGATGGGTCTAGGCTCCCAGGTGGAGCTGGTTACGCAGAATAGTCTTTTCCTTAGGCCTGCCTAAGTCTGGAGGCCTGGGTGTGAGACAGAACGTAGGCACTGCTGCTTATCATCCAAGGAAGATTATGCAAGTATGTCCTTTAATGAGAAAAGGGCTCTTTGAATAGGGGTGGGGGGTTGGCTGCAGGTAACTTCTGGCAGCCAGCAGGGTTCTTGCAGCATGTACCAGCCCAGGTTTCCAATGCCAGATGAAATGGGGCAACCAGCCTCCCCTCAGCAACCTCCTGAAACCCAGTGAACAACTCTCCCTCACTCATAAAAAGTGACAAAACTTGAGCATCGCTGGAAGAACTGTCACTGAGACCTAAAGCTCAGATTCTTGGTTACTTCATCTCCTTTCTGATGGCTGGCTTGCAGGCAGGGGAATGCAATGTGTATGGGTTTGGTTTGTTAATTGCAATCGCTCTGCAGACCACCTGCAGGCACGCTGGGGACCACCAGTAGTGCAGTGACCATATGCACAGAAGCCTTGCTCTAGGAGACCCATCCTGCTTCCCTTGATGTGGTTAAAATGCCATTCCACGTGGTGATGCCTGCAAGGATTTAACCACTTCTCAGACCAGACAAAAGCCCTGGACTGTGCCATGTGCCTGCCAAAGCAGGACTCGACTTCATCTGTGTAGGAGGGCAGCTGCAAGAAGCCAGGCTATCTGCAGCACTTGGTAGTGATCCCCTTGCAGCTTCCTTCCACTCTTGAACTTGCAAACAAAACTTTTTTAGTCTCTGGGCCCAGTTCTTTCTGATCTGAAGTCTTTGCTGGCTATTAATACCTGGGGAATCTGTGAAGTAGGCAAACAGGGTTTTGATGAGTGTGGGAAAAAGAAAGGCGTTACCACCTATGAGTGAACTTCAGTTTCGCTCATGTGCTGAATTAGTCAGTGCCTTCAAGTGAATTCCAAGTGCTGGTCCAGCTACTAAATGACTCTTCTTCAAGAGTTAAGTGCTCCCTTTTTAGCCTTTCCTGGAGGAAAACCTAACTTAAAAAACAAAAAAAAAACAAAACCAAACCAAACTGAAACAAAACACAAAAAAAACCCCAAAACAAAAACAAAACACAAAAAAAACTCAAAAGAATCAGAGCTATTGCATACTTTTTTTTTTTTTTTAAATTTGGTTGTTTGGTTTTGTTAATTTTTGTTTGTTTTTGTGAGTATTGTTTGGTTTTGGTTTTGTCTCTCCCAGAAAGAAATATCGACTCGTCAATTCACAGCAGCTCTGGGACCTCTGCAAGATGAAAAAACCCAGGTTGCTTGCTTGTAGTGCAGGTGAACACGATGTCTGTGTCAGACTGGTGACTGTAAACCTCATACTGATGCTCAAGTCCCAGAGGATCATGATGTGAAAACTGCTTCACCAAAGGAAGTGTAGAGAGTCAAGACACAAGCTCCTGTAGCTGAGAAACTCAGTGAAGGACTTGGTTCAGTTTAAACAGTGAGCACATGGGGAGGAGGCATCAGTGCTGTAATATTAATACTGACATACCAAGAACCCATGTTTCACTTTGTATCCTGAAGTAGCTCCTCTTGCAAACTTTCCAACTCAGAATTACCACTTTTCTGCTGAATGCTATGAGAAGCATTGTCAGGTGCAGGTAGCAAAAAGGAGAGTATTTTTTTCCACCAGTTCAAGTGTTAATGGTGCTCTGTCTTGAAGAAAGCTGCATTTGACTGAAATGGAAATGACTGAAGGGGTAGGGAAGGACCACAGAAAAAAAGATTACAGAAACTTAGACAAAGCAGATGTCTGGATTGCATTTCCACCCTTTCTGCAAACATGGGGGCTGCATGGGCTCGATCCAGGACAGTGTCCTAGCTGTGATACAAGCATTTTGACAAGCACTTGGTAAAACATTTTTTTTATGCAAATACAGCCCTCTGGGATTAGTATCTGTACAGAGGCTACAATCCTTCCACATCACTTTTCAGTGCATTACACTGAAAATCATGCTCAAGGATTCCTGTACACACAGAAGATTGTTGATATTCGTGCTGAAAATCCATCTGAATTCAGGAAATTACAGCTCACACGAAGCCTATTTGATCCTCTTAAAGCAGTGACCTGGTTGTAGAAATATTTCTCTCTACCTTTTTCTCTAAAATACAGAGAAGTGAGGGAGGACCTGACTGAAGATGAATTCAGGCTTGCCAGGAGACCTGAAGGTGTTCCTCAGTTGTGGTGCACGTCAGTTTTGAATGTCTCCATTTTTCCCTCCAGCTTACAGTAGACAAAAGCTTCCCTCCCAAAGAGCAGCAAAACTGGCATGAATTTCCACCCTCAGCTGAGAAGCTGCTCTCAGGCACAGCAAGCCTTCAGCCTCACCCATCTAAGAGGCATCAAGCTGGGCTTGACGGCACTTCTGAGGCGCTGTGGTGGAGGCTCATGCTGTTGCCCCTTTTTCTCTTGCCAGAGCTGTCAAGCTGAGATTGTGCTCAAGCACTTGAGTTTGCCATGTGACATTTCAGATGGTAAGCAAAGAACCCCGTGCCAGCCGCCACTCTCAGGTCCTCCACTAAATAAAACCAGATTACTGGCATTTACTGCATCAAAGAAAGGCGGGTCCGTGGTGTTCACAAACAGTACAGGATACAGAAAAACAAACGTATTCCCTCGGAGCCAAACGCAGTTCCCCATCGTGCCTGGGAATCCCCATGGAAGGAAAAGGGGTCATGCTGTTTTAACGAGAAAGGATTGGACCAAAAATACCCAACCAAACAGAGCAGCTGCAAAGTTGTTTTTTCTTTGTGCTGGAATTTTTGGTTGTTTGATTCAGTTTTCAAATTTTTGCTTTTAAAGAAAGCATTTGCAGGCGGGTTGCACAGTAGGTCCTACCAGCAGCAGCAGCAGCAGCAGGACTCCTGCCCTCCAGCTCTCACTAAACTTTGCCCAAGTGATTCTAGCCCCACCAAAAGTCCTGCTTTGAGTATTTCATTCGAAGCATTGATGTGAAGAACAGGTAATTTTCTCACTTAGAAAAAGTAGGAGGGAGTCAAACAGCAAAACCTAAATGTCAAGAGCAAGGGGAGTACCAGTTTTGTTTCTGTTTTCAGCAGACATCTCCTGCAAGGTGTGAATGGACTGATGGGTAACCAAGGTTCAGCTTATGCTGTGCCTCTGCCTCCAGAGGGGAAGGGGAAGGAGAGGGCTTGGTGTGCTGATGGAGATCCCTTCGATCCAACTGCCTGGTTTTGAACGTGCAGAAACTGAATGGCTCTAACATCCTTTGACATTGGTCAACAGATTCAAAAGTTCTAGCAAAAAATCCATTTTCTTTACACATATACACTGTGGTCATGTAAGATTCATCTCAGAAGAAACTTTGGTAACACTGACTCGTTTCCTTCACTAATTTTTTCTTTGTATGATGCATCAAGAAATTCTGAACCTTTTCATTACTTTTTTTTTTTTTTTTTATCTTCTTTTTTTACTGTTGGAAACTCTCAGTATGCCAAATCTGCCTTTTTCAGGTTCTGCTGGAGGACTTGCTGCAGGTCTTGACAGGTCAGCCCTTAACCAAAGAGGAGGCCTCTTGGTCCTTTTAACAAAGGATGTTCTCAGAAAAAAATAGAGCACCATCAGACACTTCTGGTTTAGAGTGCACCGTTTTAGTGCCTTTCAGGGAAGAGGAAAAAAAAATCCTTGAAATGGAAGCACATCTAAGGATCTCCCACTATTCAGCTGCTGTCCCTTCATCTCTATGTATTTGTGTGTGCCTCCTGTGGAACCACCTCATCCCTCTGTCCCTGTTTGTCACCCCAAAAAGCCCTCTCCTACTATTCCTTTAATGTCTGTAAAGCCCTTGGCTGCCTCCACGGTGACTTGTGCTAAAAGAGTCCTCAATAAATCAGAAATAAATGAAAAGATGCAACTTGTGCTGACGTCAGGTGCTCTGCTCCTATTCCTTTGAATTGATGGTAGTTCTTTACACCACAGATCTAGGCAGGGCCACAAAGGTCAACAACCTGAGGTGAGGACATTGGCTGGAAGGGCTGAGCAATGGCAGCTCCTAAATCATGCCAGTCCCCAGAGCAGTGGCCCACTGGGTGACACCACTGTGCCTCACATGTACCCAGCACCACCAATGGCAAAGGTGTTCAATAAATCCTTTATAGTGCTTTAGGAGCAAGTGGCCTCCTCCCTGTGCCCAGCTGGGATGGTGAGGAGTCTCATCAGGGGGACTGCTGCACCAAGCCCAGCCCTGTGCTGCCTGCCCCTGCCTTCATCTTCCTCCTTGCCTTCACCTTTTTAGAATAGAATCATTGAACAGTTTGAGTTGTAAAGAATTTTTCAAGGTCATCCAGTCAAACCCCCCTGCAGGGAGCAGGGACATCTGCAGCTAGAGCAGGTTGCTCAGAGCCCCAAGCAACCTGACCTGGAATGGTTTCCAGGGATGGGGCATCGGCCACCTCTCTGGGCAACCTGGACCAGGGTCTCACCACCCTCAGTGTAAAAATGTCATCTCCTCCCTTCTAGTTTCCAAGACCATCCCTCCTTGTCCTATTGCAACAGGCTCTGCTAAAAAGATTTTCCCCATCTTGGTCTAGGTGATCCTGCTTAGGCAGTGGGGTTGGACTAGATGATCTTCTAGGTCCCTTCCAACCCCTAATATCTATGAATCTATGAATCTTATAGTCCCCTTTGAAGAACTGAAAGACCACAAGAAGGTCGTCTCGGAGCCGTCTCCAGGATGAACACCCCCCATTCTCTCAGCCTGACCCCATAGCAGAGGGGGTTCCAGCCCCCTGATCACTTTGCTAGCCCCGCTCCAGCAGGTCCCTATGCTGTGGACTGCAGAGCTGGACACAGTCCCAGGTGGGGTGTCACCAGAGCCGGGCAGATGGGAGGGATCCCCTCCCTCCCCTCCGCCTCCTCCTCACTCTTCTTCCCCGCTCCCCTCTGCGCCCCCTCCTCTGGCCCCGCCCCCTCCCGCTCGAACCCGCCCCTCCTCTGGCCCCGCCCCCGGCAACCTCCCTCCCCTGGCCCCGCCCTCCCCTTCAGCAGCCCGGCCGGCCGTTCTCTGCCCTCCCTATTGGCTCCCCGCCGTCACGTGAC